>JASPKZ010007657.1:0-227500 GCA_030220185.1 Diploptera punctata | reverse complement strand
AATAACGTATGCTAATGATCGTGAGGCCGCAAGACGGACAAGACGTGAGTTTAACGTAGCATTGCAGCCGTCGAGTGTGGGGAAGTGGAGAAAACGACTGCTGGAAACGGGAAGGATGCAGAAAATCAAACCTTCTGGAAGGCCTCGCATTAGCATGAATGCAGAAACAACGAAGCGAATTGTGGAGGCGTTCGACTCTAGCCCACAAAAATCAACCCGCTAAGCTGCACGTGAGCAGAGATTTATTTTGTTTTGTTCTATTGTTGTAATTTGAAGGATTCCCTTTCCAATAATAACATCATATTTCCTTTAATAATAATATTTTCGTCATAAAATGCGATCAAACGTATAGCCATATTTCTGAATCACTCTGTACATCAATGTACCTTGGATTAATTGTAATTCCGCTTCCTATGAAAAGTGAAGTATCGTATGTACGAGCGACTTCGGCGGTAACGCGCGAAAAAAAAACAGTCCCGTTTCGTCAGCGTTAAAAATGTCTCTTATGGGCGTACCTGAAATTAAAGTATGCCGTTTCGGTTTCAGCTCACTAACTACACTTTCGTCCACATCCTTTGATTCCCCGCAAATTTCATTCCACACCACATTGTGTCGTCTTTTAAAACTGTCCAGCCAACCTGAAGATGCCTTGAAATCGTTATTCCCTAGGGATTTAGCAACAGCTAGAGTTTGACTTTGGAGCATCGGTCCGGAAATTTGGAGATTTATCTTCAAAATTAATATAAAATTATAGAATATTCACCTGAATAATGGCAGAAATCTTCCTACAAGAACTGGAAAATAAACATTTTGAGGAACTAATACACAAATTCAACATAAAACTAATAACACGATATGTCGATGATGTACTAGTAATATATGAAAATGAAAACAGAAAAGAAAAAGAAATACTACAAGACTTAAACAACATGCATGAAAAAATCACTTTCACCGAAGAAATAGAAGTTAACAACAGCATAAACTACTTAGATTTGTCTATAACCAAAAATCTACACAACAATAAACTAGAAATCGGTATCTACCGGAAACCCACAAACAATGCTCTGGCCATAAACAAAAATTCTACACACCCTTTTAAACAGAAAATTAGTACATTTAATAGCTTAGTCAGTAGAATGTTGAAACTCCCATTAAGCAAAGACAATTATATCCAAGAACTCAACTACATTAAGTATATGGCAAAAAACAATGGCTATAATGAAGAATTCATAGATAAGTTCGTAAAAAAAACAAAAAAGGAAGAACAACTTAACCAACATAACTAAACTAGAAAAAGAATCTGACAACAACAAGAAAACATGGATAACACTTACATACACAGGAAAAGAAACGACAAAATTAGCCAATGCACTAAAGAAAGCCGATAAAAACGTAAAAATAGCATACAGAACCAATAACAAATTAAACAACATAATAAACAATAACATTGAAGAAAATAACATTTTCAACAGCAAAGGAGTTTATAAACTGACATGTAAGGACTGCAACAAATTTTATATAGGAAGGACAAACAGGAGTTTTAACATCAGATTCAAAGAACATTTTCGAGACTTCATTCACGCAGAAGGGAAATCAAGCTATGCAAAACACGTTATCCATGAAGGACATCGCATATTAAATATTGAAAGCACCATAACAGTAGTGCACAGAGAAAATAATCCAGCGAAGATAAACGTACTCGAAGAGATGGAAATCATGAAAGCAGATCACAACGACAGCCTGATAAACGAAAACGAACCCAATACATGCAACCCCCTCTACCAGATCTTCAGTGAAACACCAGTTTTGAATCCTGCCGATGATGGGACAAGTCCCGAAAGCGCTACAGTTAAATGATTAATTAAGTTGAGGAGACGGACCTTTCAGGTGAATATTCCATAATTTTATATTAATTCCATGTTTCAGCAAATGAGAGTGTAAAAGATAATGAATAATACATAGCGTGATGAGGAGGGATGTAAAGGACAATGTGTGTCGGGTAGTCTGATGAAGCGGCGTGATAAATAATTAGGCGCTGATGTGTGAAATATTTTATAGAGAAGGGATAGGGAATGGACAGTCATATGATCTCTTAGACGAAGCCTCGATAATTGTTCCAGGGACGGTGTGACATGGTCAAATTTGCGAATACCACAAATAATGAAACGTGCGCAAGAATTATGAACATGAAGTCTTTGAGTGAAAATAGTATTTAAGTCTGTAAAAAGAGTATCACACTAATCAAAATGGGTATTGCAAGCGTTTCTACTAACATTTTCCTTAGAGAAAATGGCAAACAATTTCTTACGCGATTGAATGAATGTACAGTCGACGGCTGCAATGCTACGTTAAACTCACGTCTTGCGGTCTCACGATCATTAGCATACGTTATTGCCCATGCAGCAATTGTAATTTGCTGTTGCATATTCAACGCCATTTTGACCAATGGCGTAAATTCTACACTGTTTTGTTTTATTACATTGTTGTAATTTGAATAATTGCCTTACTTACTTACTTACTTACTTACTCACTGGCACTATCGAACCCGTAGGTTCATGACCGCGCGGACATAAGCTCTCCATACATCCCTATCCTGAGATAATGCTTCCAATCATTCCCTGTATAATCTACTTCCGTCAAATCATAGTTAATGTTGTTCTCCCACCTCAGTCTTGGTCTACCAACTGGGCGTTTTCCCTCTGGCTTTCCTACAAGAAGCTTCCGTGCAAGTCTTTCATTCCCCATACGTGCAACATGTCCTGCCCATCGCAGTCTACGAGACTTAACTGTTCTTATTATATCTGGCTTCCTATAAAGACCATGTAGTTCATTGTTATGCAGTCTTCTCCATTCACCTGTCTGTTCATCTCTCTTTGGTCCAAAAATTTTCCTAAGTACTTTATTCTCAAATACTCGTAATCTCCTTTCCTCTCTTAAAGTAAGAGTCCATGTTTCGCACCCATATAATATAACTGGTAGAATAATAGTTTTATATATTTTCAGCTTAACTTTTTTGAAAGGAGTTGGGACATCAAAAGTCTCTGCAATGCATAATAGCATGCAATAATTGCCTTTCTAACAGTAATTTCATATTTCTTGTAATGGTAATATTTTCATCACACAACGCGACCAAACGTATAGCCATATTTATGATTCACCCCTTACACGTAAAATTGCTATTATTTCGCCGGGAGCAATACATTTGTTCACATTGGACAGATTTCCGAATTATTCACGTTCCGGATTAAACAAGTTTTACAGAACTTCCCCCACTCGGCAATGTTCCCTCCTGCCACATGCCTTGGGAATCACCAAGACGGTTACAGTTACCAGTACTGGACTGTAGATACTTGACAGATCACGCCAGACTGAGGGGACAAACCTTATATTGGCAATAAAAATCCCCATGATCGAGGGATAAAACATGTAACTACACGAGATGTCGCAGACCTCAGCTTTAATTACGTAATTAACATTTTACTTGGTATCTCGCAGACTAACGTCAGACTTGTGTTAACATGTGGTTTGTGTATTTGTTCAAGTCATAGCTTCCTGTGCAAATATTTTCGTACATATTTACATCAAACATTCTTTCTTTTTCTCTCGTACACTGAAATTGCTTTTAGTTGTGTTAGTCTTCAAATATAAACTTTTGAAAATTCAGTGTTCAAATATAAATAACAATTTACGTAATAATCTTCCTACCAATTCACTTGAAATATATAAATTTATAATTTAATTGCAATTTTGAGATATTTCAATATGTTAGTTTATATTGCACCTTGAAACTACTCTATGTATGTACATTATGGTGGGCCGAAAAAATTCAATTTCTATTTTATGTCGTAGGCTAATACCGAAGAAAAGTTGCTAATTAGGGAGTCAAAAGAAGGAAAAAATAAAAAATAAAATCTGTTCATATCTTCTAGTCGCGGATATGCTCTAAAGTTTGCAAAAATTTGAAGAAAAAAAACGCATTTTTAGAACTATTTAACTTATGCCCCAAAGATAGTCAATGGCCAATCAAGTTTCAATGAATTGTTTTACAACCAATGGCAGTCGTGTTTCACCTCGCTCGTTATCGGTTTCTCTTTATTAGTTCCTGCTTTTGTGACAAAGAAAGCTCCAGCTTTTTAATATTCTGAACAGCTCAGAGCATTTGCCGGTCCCAAGCGCGGATGAGAAACGAGGAGGGGGAGGAGTAACACCTCGTAAAAAACCTTGGTTCAGCTGGCCCGGCTGATATTACCATGTGAGGGCCCCTTACCAGGGAACTGTGAAGACCTCAACGGCAATGAAGGCGGAGGGGGATACCCTTAATACGGCAGATTTGGCGGAAGAGGCACCCTACCCTCACTCAGGGAAAGAGAGAGGAACCGCTGCCTTGCGGAGAAGGAGAAACTTCAAATGCTAAGGAAGCATCCCCTACAGAAAAGCATGCCTGTCCAAGAGGCATTGAGGTGGCAACCCCACCACTGGACTTACCCAACTATAGGCTGCTAACCTATAATGGGGACAACTTTAAATACTCGAGAGACTACAAGAAATAAGACATATACAAAATTATCAGATTAAATGGTTCCAACACGTCCAGAGAATGCCAAATTCCCGTTTACTAAATATGATTTACCACCTCAACTCTAAAGGCAAAAGAGACCTGGGAAGACCCTTCAACCGATGGAAAGATCAGTTTTGTAGTCGCAGAACGGGCATCATCACCCAATACTGCATACGGAAGAAGAAGAAGAAGAAGCTCAGAGCATTATTTTTTCTCCAACAAATACATTGAATATAGCAAATAATGAACAGATTCCTTGATTTTACTGAGTTGTTTACTAAAAAATAAATGCATAACCTTTAATGTTAATTATAATATAGCCTACAGTTTGATGTGTTTCATTTTTTCTCCACTAGGGTGCATTCTTACAATATTGCGATCCTATTTGGCAATAAATAATATGATCTGGTTGCAGTGAATATACATAACCTCACATTCCTGATTTGTTTTCAAACATCGCCGTTTAAATTAAATATATAAATATTTAAAAATATTTAAATAATGACTTTTAAGTAAACAGTTTAATTTTTATTCGTTAAATAGTCCTAACAAATGTCACTCTTGATTTCCAAATCCTCTAGATAAATCCACACGTCACTCCGTGAGTCGTGAATTTAGTGATAATTTGGAAGTCACTCGTGGCATTACTTATGATAATTTTTCAATATTTTAAAATTAGCTTATTCCTGGAAGTAAACGCTAAATATTGTTATGTATCAGAACCACAGCAAAAAAATAAAATATTATTTAAATTATTCTGATTATGAATCGCCATCAAAGTTAATGAAAAATTGAGAGATAGAGAAGAAATAAACTTAAATGAAGGTAGATCACGGTTCAATGGGGAAAAATACAAGCAATTTGCAATTTTTTACGCTTGCTTTATTGTGTAGAAAGATTATATTTTTCAAACAAATTATTTTGCACCCTTAGTAATATTTATATAATTTTTTATTTAAAAAATGCTTTTTGTGTAAAGAATCGTACGTCGAAGAATCATAAGTTGATTGACGATTTTGAACCCTTAAACCTTCACTCTTCCCTAGCTGAAAGTGCTTTTTTAACCCTTAAATTGGCAAAACACAAATTTCTTCTGTTAGTTATTTGAATGTGGCGGACCGCAGTGAAAACGGAATCTTGTGTAACTGTTATTATTAGGTATATTGTATAATTAGACACACATTTAAGTGGTTTCTTTTTGTTCGTTTTCTTCTGATTTATATAGAATATAAAATTAATTAAACAAACTGATGTATCCAAAAGGATACAATACAAATTAAAGGGTTAAATCTGGTTTATGGGCGTGACCAGAAAATGTTGACTAATTTAAAAAAAATGTTTTGCTGTAGTTCTAATACATAACAATTTTAGCGATTACATCCGGGAATAATCGAATTTAAATAGGTCTATTTTGAAAATTATCCTAAAATGTGAATTTTTTCAAATTTCGGCTAACTTTAAAGCACATGCTCGACCGCAAGATATGAATAGATTTTATTTATCCCCCCCCCACTCCCTCTTTTTTGACTCACTAACACTGGTCAACATGATTTTTATCTCATGAGTATCAAACTTGAACTTAATGCAGGTTTTTATCGTGTTTTCAAATATGTATTCGGAATTTCTCCATCACCCACAGTTTTTTTATTTCAATTTCAGTTAATGGATTTAAATAATTATTTTTTAATAAACGTTTTTTCGTCCATTTGTCCATTGTAAAATAAAACCAAATGAGATAACTCAGGAGATTTCAGCTATGGAAAAGTGATATGAAGGCAAATGGAATCCTAATATGCTGGCCGATTATTGTTGGACCATTAAGAGGGATGCTCCACAGGCGAAGTATAGCAGAAAATCGTCATTTCTTACTTTCTAGGTGAGTCCGAATGTTCGAATATTGTGTAGTTACGAATGTAGAAAATATTAAAGTGTTTGAAATTATAAATTCCTGTCTCTCGGAAACCTTGCGTGATGGATAAAACCCGATATCATATCTGAATTCAGGAGAAAAAACACTATCAGAATCACATATTTTTCTTGCCGAGACAAAAAAAAAGTTTCTTTTTTGTTGCTCAGTGTTATTTATTGATATAAATCCAAGGTACAAGTCCTCCGGGAGGGACTTTAAGTCGTGGGTCCCGAGTTCGAAGGTTCTCGAGCTCGTAAAAGAACAACTATGAATAAGAAGGTCCCTAAGCAAAATTTAACTGACCTTTATCCATCCGAATATTACCTTAGTTTCCTACTAGGTGTCTCCTTGAGGCGATGTACTAACCACATGTCATATGTAGGGAGATAAGCGTAATTAAATCAGTCTGGTTAAGAAACTTTCCACTAGGGAAGCACCCATGTCTCGGTGAGGAACGAACACGGCTCAATAATTCAATCAATCAGGTGCAATATGGGATATAAACAAAATAAAATTATTGGATATATTTTAAAATCACTTGATAAACTATTTTTATATTTAATTTGGCGCAACAAACACATGTCAATAGAAAGCAAAACCCGCATATACAAAACGATAGTTCGACCAGTTATCGTAGGCCTATATGGAGCAGAAACTAGGGCTGATACAACAAAAACAAAACAAATAATAAGCACATGTGAAATGAAAATCTTAAGAACTATTCAGGGGAAAACATTATTTGATAAAATACGCAACACAGAAATTAGTGACAATTCAAGACATAAAATCTCCTGGCGCGACAGGCCTAGATAGCCCTTAGCCTACCAGCCGGCTGCTGGCCTGACATCCACATGTGTCAAACACAGAGGTAGATGATCATCAGCCAGTGTAGGGGTGACATGTGGTTAGCATGTCGAGTCCCCCAGCCGTTATAGCTGGTTTCCTCAACCTGGAGCCGCTACTTATTGTAGCTACCAAAATGCCTCACGATGCTGGGTGGGCACCGGTCCCATACTGGCCGAAATACCATGAGAAAATTTCTTCCCCCATGGAGACTCGAACCAGCGCAAGTCCCGTAGCTCTGCGCCAAGGCTTCCTACCTTAACCACTCGGCTACGGCGCGGGACATAACCAAATTTATAGACAGACGAAAATATTGGAAGGGTCATATAGAAAGAATGGAAGAAAACCGGCTTGCAAAAAGAGCTAAAGAATATAGACCAATGGACGGGAGAAGAACAAGAGGAAGACCAGCTAACAGATGGATAGACAGTGAATGCACATCCAATATGTCTTCCTCCGAGGAGTGATTTTGCAAATAAACAGGATGAAAATCCTACAAATTAAGTTTAAGAAGAAGAAGAAGAGAAGAGAAGAAGAAGAAGAAGAAGGAGACTTTATAACCGCCTTAAACCTTTGAAACAAACAATGGAATATCTACAATGTACCACTTGCCTCACTAATGCGACCTCTAGACGCCAAATAAAGGCACGCAGATTTCGTGAGTTTCATTTCCTGTCTTCTGGGTCCGGAAAGGGTGGAATATTTTATACCTACTGAACATATTAACTGTACAATGACAAACATGCTTAAGCCAGGTTAAAATGTTTTATCTTTGTAGACACACTTTTCCATTACATGCATTCACATCACATGGGTGAGATATTGTATCATTCTATATGCAAATCGTCCTCCGCTGTGGTCTCTAGGTAGCGTGCTGCCTTGTCACGCAGCGGGCCGGGTTCATTTCCCGGTGGGACAGGCTCCTGGGTGAGGTTTTTTTGGGGGTTTTTCATCACCTGTAAGACAAATGTCAGGAAGTTTAGGGCCCAACGGTCCCTGAAAATCATCCGGTCATCATAATCATCCTTCACCGGTGTGGAAAGCAACGGGAAGCTACCACACCTATAATTTCCTAGTCAATCTGCAAAGAATAGCATGAAAATGCAGTGAAAGACCTGCCCTCGGGCAGAATTACTATATATATATATATATATATATATATATATATATATATATATAAAAACATTAATTACATTTATTATATTATATTACCGCTGTGGTTTCCCACTAAATCAATTAATGAGGCTTTATAGAAAAAAGGTCTACAATAGATTTTATTTAGTATTTAACAGATTTCAGAAAAGAAAAAGTAATATAATGGCATTGTGCATCAACTATATGTAGACTTCAGTATTTTGTCACTCCTATATATACTACATTCGCAACTGTTTGATGAAATAAAATTGAATACTTCACAGAGGTTGTTATTATATTCTCACTCTGTAAAACATGTCATTCTATAGTTACTTACCGTACATGCTAAGTACAATTATTAAAGATAAAAACTCCATATTATGTGTTAAAGAATTTGAAACACACACACACATATATATGATACATGACTTGAAAAGAAAATATAAATGCCCCCAGTTGGGATTTGAACCCGACTTTCTAAACTTTGTACGTTTAGCGCTCTAACCATCTGAGCTACTCAGGAATCCTAACACAAATATTTATTTTTCTTATATATATATCCATCATAGTAATTCTGCTCGAGGGCAGGTGTTTCACTGCAATCATAGCATTTTTCCATGCTATGCTTGCAGCTTTACTAGCGAATTGCTAGGTGTGGTAGCTTCCCGTTGCTTTCCACACCGGTGAAGGATGATGAGGATGCTCGTATGATTTCGGGGACCGTTTGGGCCTTAACGTTTTCCTGACATTTGTCTTATAGGTGAAGAAAAACCCCTACAAAAACCTCACCCAGAAAAAAACTGTCCCGACCGGGGATCGAACCCGGGCCCGCTGCGTGACAAGGCAACACGCTACCTCGAGACCACAGCGGTGGACATTATACATATATATATATATATATATATATATATATATATATATATATATATATATATTTTGAAGAGAAAAAAAAATGTTTCCTAATATGTGAAGGCTGAAAAATTAGTAAAACATTATATATTTTTTTAAAATTGTGACGTCAGTTACCATGAAATTCACGTCATAATAATCAAGACATCATTATCAAAGTATAGCTTTTAAAAAATAAATCTTTTTAGTTTTGAAACATGTATGTTACAATACAAAAGCAGTGTATAATACGTTTTTAAGGTATCAATGGACCAAATATGGTATATTTAATGAACCTAATTCAAACATTTTGATTCCGTAGATAAAATTAATTTTACTACCAGCAAAAAGGGAATAAACAGCATTATTGAAGTTTAATGTCCGAATGCTTCTATATGTTTTGTACCGTGTAGTTGAAATGTGCAAGACAATAATTTTGACTCTAACACTGAGCGCTTGTCAAACGTACGGCTGGGACATAAATTAATATCAGCAACTCTGAAGGTTAAAGTGCGAAAGCAGTTATGGCGCCTCTTGCTCTATGGTTGTAAAGTTTTACTTCTTTTGTTATGAGTTATTTTAAATAAAAACGATTTAATAACGCATCGAATTACGAAAAAGAGTGAATTAGATTTTTAAATTATTCAAATAATTCTGGAAATGCATGCTATTATGCATTGCAGAGACTTTTGATGTCCCAACTCCTTTCAAAAAACGTTAAGCTGAAAATATATAAAACTATTATTCTACCAGTTATATTATATGGGTGCGAAACATGGACTCTTACTTTAAGGGAGGAAAGGAGATTACGAGTATTTGAGAATTAAGTTCTTAGGAAAATTTTTGGACCAAAGAGAGATGAACAGACAGGTGAATCGAGAAGACTACATAACAATGAACTACATGGTCTTTATAGGAAGCCAGATATAATAAGAACAGTTAAGTCCCGTAGACTGCGATGGGCAGGACATGTTGCGCGTATGGGGAATGAAAGACGTGCATGGAAACTTCTTGTAGGAAAGCCAGAAGGAAAACGCCCAGTTGGTAGACCAAGAATGAGGTGGGAGAACAACATTAACTATGATTTGAGGGAAGTAGATTATACAGGGAATGATTGGAAAGCATTAGCTCAGGATAGGGATGTATGGAGAGCTTATGTCCGCACGGCCATGAACCTACGGGTTCGATAGTGCCAGTGAGTAAGTAAGTAAGTAAGTAAATATTGTAAGAGCTTCTATCAAATAGTTGAATCAGATAAATGTATTAGGACACTCGTATTCTAAAAAACCTGACTTCGAGTTCAAACAAAGCTAAACTGACGATTGTTTGGTGATTTTCTAAGCCATCAAGACTAATTCTAAAATATAGATTCTGATTATCATGACCCATTTAATCCTTATTCGTTATTTCATAATTTATAAATCAATGAAAGAAACTGAGACAGTCCAGATTCCTACATTTGGAGAGAAACTAATTTTAATTAAATTTCTTCTTCTTCTTCTTCTTCTTCTTCTTCTTCTTCTTCCGAATGCAGTATTGGGTGATGACGCCCGTTCTGCGACTACAAAAACTGATCTTTCCATCGGTTGAAGGGTCTTCCGAGGTCTCTTTTGCCTTTAGGGTTGAGGTGGTAAATCATCTTTGGTAAACGGGAATTTGACATTCTCTGGACGTGTTGGAACCATTTAATCTGATAATTTTGTATATGTTCAACCATTTCCCTACTATTCCACTGCATCCTTATCTCATCACTTTTCATTCTATCCCTTAATGTTACTCCAGTTAGTGATCGGAGGAATCTCATTTGTGAACTATTAAATTTTTTTTATCTCACATAATTCTAAAACATTTTAGAGAGTTTTAACATATTTTCCTCACTTGCTTTAACAAAAAAATAATAAGCCTTTTTTCATCATCATCATCATCATCATCATCATCATCATCATTATCATCATCATCATCCGATATCATGACAGCTGCCGCCGTCTTCCGGAAACCAAACGCCATTCCTCTCTGTCCATCCATTGTTCTTCCTCCAATCCTCTGATAATCATAGCCGCTTGCACACTTTCTATCCAGGCTTTCTTTGGTCTTCCTTTCTACCTCCTTTTCATTGGGATCCATTCCATAATATTTTGGGCAATCGTTGCACTGGCATTCTTTTGACATGGCCATACCACTGTAATATTTTCTTTTCTAAAATGTCTATGTACACCCTAATTTCCCTTATTTCTTTATTTCGTATTCTATCAATTCTAGATTTTCCAGCTGATCTTCTTAAAACATCCATTTCTGTATTTAAAATTATTTTAATTTCCCTGGTAGGAATTTGCCAAACTTCAGCACCATATGTTAAAACGCTCTGAACTATGGTTTGATATATATTTTTAATTATATATTTTTTTAAAATATGTTTGCTCCTTTTTTTAAAATATGTTTGCTCCACCAAACAGAGTTTAAAGCATGTATTGCTTGTTTTGTTTGTACGATTCTGTTTTTAATTTACATTGTGTTATCGCCTGATTGGTCTAATTTTCTTCTTAAATAAGTGCATTCAATACTAGGTTTAGTTCTTCTCCATTGTTGACATTTTAATTTTCCATTTTTTCTCCTATTCACAGATATTAAGTATTTTTTATGAAGTATATTCAGAAGGAACTGAAACCAAAATTTAAAAAAAAATGCTGGTAGCTGTTTATTTTCCTGGAACCTTCAATTCCTGAAAAATGGAAATGAGAAACATGTTTATAGTCATAGCCTATTACTATGCAGAACAACAAAAATACTCAGTCTGGTGGTTATCGGGCGTCGGTCAACTAGTGACCGTCGATTCCAAATTTGCGGGTTCAAATCCGATTGGCAGTGCTGAATTTTTCAGGGGATACTGAGTACGAACTTATTAGAAAAATACGTAAAGCCATGGGTCCCTTTTCGAATATATATATATATCCATAGTAATTCTGCCAGAGGGCAGGTCTTTCACTGCAATCATAGCATTTCATGCTTTGCAGCTTTACTAGGGAATTACAGGTGTGGTAGTTTCCCGTTGCTTTTTCACACCGATGAAGGATGATGATAGGGATGATGATGATGATGATGATGATAGCCGGATGATTTTCGGGGACCGTTGGGCCCTAAACGTCCTGACATTTGTCTTACAGATGAGTAAAAAAACCCGAAAAGAATCTCACCCAGGATTCTGTCTCAACCGGGAATCGAACCCAGGTCCGCTGCGTGACAAGGCAGCTACCTCGAGACCACAGCGGTGGACTATATATATCCATCCATCCATCCATAGTATTTCTGCCCGAAGGCAGGTCCTTCACTGCAATCATAATATTTTCATGCTATGCTTTGCAGCTTTACTAGGGAATTGTAGGTGTGGTAGCTTCCCGTTGCTTTCCACACCGGTGAAGCATGATGATGATGATGATAATGATAAGGATGATGATGGTGATGATGGCCATTTGATTTCGGGGACCGTTTTGGGCCTTAAAGGTTTCTCGACATTGTCTTACAGGTGAGGAAAAACCCCGAGAAAAACCTCACCCAGAAAAACTGCCCCGACCGGGAATCGAATCCGGGCCCGCTACGTGACAAGGCAGCACGCTACCTCGAGACCACAGCGGTATATTATATATATATATATATGTTTGAATTGGATCCGCCTGGTGGTGTAATGAATATCACACTGAGGTACAGAATCAGAGATCCGGGTTCGAATCCCGTCCAGGCATTTATTTTTCTTATCATACCATATATATATATATATATATATATATATATATATATATATACACACACACTGAGGTACAGACTCAGAGATCCGGGTTCGAATCCCGTCCAGGCATTTATTTTTCTTATCATACTATATATTATATTTTAAATTTTAGCGGATATAAGTATGATTAAGAAAGTTTTCTTGGGTTTTTGGCGTCATGGATTCAAGATCAGCCTCTGGCTACTGATTCGGACGTTTCGGCATGATCCCACTTGTCATTATCAAGGATCTTGTGTGATCATGCAGAAACATCGGATTCAGCGGCCAGAGGCCGACCTTGAATCCATGACACGGAAAACCCAAGAAAATCTATTTAATTATATATATATATATATATATATATATATATATATATATGATTAAATAAGTTATATATACATCCATAGTAATTCTGCCGGAGGCAGGTCTTTCACTGCAATCATAGCATTTTCATGCTATGCTTTGCAACTTTACTAGGGAATTATAGGTGTGGTAGCTTCCCGTTGCTTTCCACACCGATGAAGGATGATGATGATAATGATAAGGATGATGATAATGGCCAGATGATTTTCGGGGACCGTTGGGCCCTAAGGTTCCTGACATTTGTCTTACAGGTGCGGAAAAACCCTGAGAAAAACCTCACCCAGGAGCCTGTCCCGACCGGGAATCGAATCCGGGCCCGATGCGTGACAAGGTAGCACGCTACCTCGAGACCACAGCGGTGGACACTATATATATATATATATATATATATATATATATATATATATATATATAAACTCTAGCCTGAAAGTGAAGGTCTCTCAATAAAATCTGTCGCTTCTTTCACGCCAATAGTTAATTGTGCGATCATAATTGTCTAAGATGATGTAGAGCGTATTTCTTACAATTTACTTAGCCTATCTGTTGTTATGTATAAAAATGTTGGACGCGATATAATTCAAACATTGGAGCATTTTAAATTAAAAACACTATTAAAACAGTAAGTTATATTTTAAAATAAAAACCAGAATAGTAAGTTTTTTTTTTATCGTGATCAACGACCAGTTTTATAAATTGTTCTAACATTCCTTCCAGCAGAATTACTTTGTTTTCGGTTTCTCCCTCCAGACCACCTCGTTGTCCACAATGCAGTGCAGGAGTTATGAAAGTTATGGACAGATTTTTACAGATTCAAACAGTTTACAACATTACCACATTCCCGCCCAATCTTCAAGGCGTCTTCCTCACATCAACATCTCTGTTTTAACTTCTTATTGCTGACATCCGCAGAAATAATCATAAGTAATGCCACGAGTGATTTCCAAATTATCTATAAATTCAGGACTCACGAAGTGAAGAGTGAATTTATCCAGAGAATTTGGAAACCAAGAGTGGCATTTGTTAGGATTATTTAACGAATAAAATTAAGCTGTTTACTCACAAATCATTGTTTAACTATAGTTATTTTAAAATATTTATATATTTAATGTAAACGGCGATGTTTGAAAACAAATCAGAAATGTGAGGTTATGTTCATTCACTGCAACTAGATCATATTATTTATTGCCAAATAAGATCGCAATATTGTAAGAGTGCACCCAAGTGGAGAAATAATGAAACACATCAAACTATATATCATAATCAACATTACGGGTTATTCATTTATTTTTTTAGTAAACAACTCAGTAAAATCAAGGAATCTTTTCATTATTTGCTATATTCAATGTATTTGTTGGAGAAAAATAATGCTTAGGCCTGTTCAGAACATTAAAAAGGAGGAGCTTTCTTTATCACAAAATCAGGAGCTGATAAAGAGAAATCGATAAAGAGCGAAGTGGTCAGTGACTAGCATTTGTGGCATGAGTTAAATAGTCATAAGTAATGCCACGAGTGATTTCCAATTTATCTAGAGGATTTGTAGTCAAGAGTGGCATTTGTTAGGACTATTTAACGAATAAAATTTAACTGTTTACTCACAAATCATTATTTAAATATAGTTATTTTAAAATATTTATATATTTAATGTAAACGACGATGTTTGAAAACAAATGAGAATTGTTTGGTTAGTTTCTTTTGTTCATCACTGCAACTAGATCATATTATTTATTGCCAAATAGGATCGCAATATTGTAAGAATGCACCCTAGTGGAAAAAAAAAGAAACACACCAAACTGTTTATAACTAACATTATAGATTATTAATTCATTTCTGATGTCCTATGATGTAAATTATATATTTCTGGAACGTAAATTCCTGGGAAATAATATATTTAAGAAAGCGCAAATAGTGGCTTCTTTTTATTGTGGTATAATCAATTACTACAAATGTTTTTCTATTATATTCCGCAAGCAGTATCTGTTTGCATTCGTGCACTATATATACAATCTGTTAGCCGTATTTCTTAGAGGGTCAGTCACTGCATTACGTGCTGCCTTGTCACGCAGCGGGCCCCTGTCCACAAATGCCACTCTTGTATTCCAAATCGTCTAGATAAATTGGAAATCACCCGTGGCATTACTTATGACCATTTAAGTCATGCCCCAAATGGGAGTCAATGAACAATCACGTTTCAATGATTTTTTTTACAACCAATCACAATCGTGTTTCACCTAGAATTTACCAACTGAAGTTTATCATAATAAAGAACGCAACTCCTTTTTAGCATTCTGAATAGGCCTGGAATGCGGGGTTACGCTGCTCCGAAGATATGATGATGATGCGCCAAGACAGTCCTTAAACCTAAACTTAATCTAAGGCGAATGTGATGATTAGGGCTATTTTTATGTAGGCCTACTAAAAGGTAAGATTGCAACATAGTATAATGAGAAGTTAGACTTCTGACTGTGTTTTGTTTTGGTTTCACATATAAACAGTTGAATAGTATAATGAGAAGTAAGACTTCTGGCTGTGTTTTGTTTTGGTTTCACATATAAACAGTTGAATAGTATATTGAGAAGTAAGACTTCTGACTGTGTTTTGTTTTGGTTTCACACACAAACAGTTGAATAATATATAGGCCTACTATCTGTTTGCAATCTTATATTTTATTACACAAAGTAATTATTATCACAGCCAGCTGATATTCGGGGACAGTTCTCGGCTTTAAAGTTTCCTGACATTTGCCTTACAGGAGAGGGAAAACTGCGAAAAAAAAAATCACCCAGGAAACTTGTCCCGACCGGGATCAAACCCGTGCCAGCTGCGAGACAAGGCTGCACGCTACCTCGAGACACAGCAGTGGACTCAGTTACTGTTCTGTAAAACATGAGAAATACATCTTTGCTCTATAAAATTTATGCGAAAAGGTAAATTTGTATGGCATATCTACTTTGTCATTCTTTATGTCATAGTTGACATATTTCATTACTCATGAATCTCTGATCTGTCGACATCTTAAAACAAAGTGACGACATAACACAATGGTGAAATTAATGATAGTGTGACAAACTACATAACTATACTATCTGCGTCAGTGTAGTTCAAGTCAGGCGAATACACTTACACCACGATCCGAATGATGTAACTCCAACTACATGATCTGAAGTCAACTTATTATTAGTAATGCCACCAGTGAATTTATATAATCTATTAACTCATGCCCCAAATGGGAGTCAATGACCAATCACATTAAAATTATTTGTTACTTACAACCAATCACAGCCGTGTTTCACCTCGCTCTTTATCGGTTTCTCTTTATCAGTTCCTGATTTTGTGATAAAGAAAGCTCCTCCTTTTTAATGTTCTGAACAGGTGAAAGCATTATTTTTCTCCAACAAATACATTGAATATAGCAAATAATGAAAAGATTCCTTGATTTTACTGAGTTGTTTACTAAAAAAATAAATGAATAACCGGTAATGTTGATTATGATATATAGTTTGATGTATTTAATTATTTCTCCACTTGGGTGCACTCTTACAATATTGCGATCTTATTTGACAATAAATAATATGATCAAGCAGCAGTGAATGAACATAACCTCACATTTCTGATTTGTTTTCAAACATCGCCGTTTACATTAAATATATAAATATTTTAAAATAACTATAGTTAAACAATGATTTGTGAGTAAACAGCTTAATTTTATTCGTTAAATAGTCCTAACAAATGCTACTCTTGATTTCCAAATTCTCTAGATAAATTCACTCCTCACTTCGTGAGTCGTGAATCGATAATTTGGAAATCACTCGGTGGCATTACTTATGAGAATTTAATCAAGAGTGGCATTTGTTAGGACTATTTAACGAATAAAATTAAGCTGTTTACTTACAAATCATTATTTAAATATAGTTATTTTAAAATATTTATATATTTAATGTAAATGGCGATGTTTGAGAACAAGTGAGAAACGATTGGTACGCTTCATGTGCTTCTTTTGTTCATCACTGCAACCAGATCATATTATTTATTGCCGAAGGATCACAATATTGTAAGAATGCACCCTAGTGGAGAAATTTATAACCAACGTTATAGGTATTAACAAGCTAATGATAACAAATCAAAATTAAAATTAAAATTGTTAAAGTTAAAATGCGAAGATGAAACATTTGGGTAAAAACTGCTCAAAACGTTTGTTTATTCCGCGGTATCTTTTTTCACGGTATTATAAGTAATTAATACATGGATTATAAAACAATGGCGGTTCCAACACTGCTATATGGATCGAAACACTGGGTCTTAACAAAAAACCAGGAACGAGGAATGAGAAACGTCAGAAATGATAGATTTCTGAGGAGTGTGGCTGGCTTGACCACAGTAACAACCGAGTCGAAAAACTAACTTACATAATACGAAGTGAACGAAACTATTCAAACTATTGGATAGAATTACACAATACATAATATGAATGGATGGGCAACATCAATAGAATGAATAACAATAGAATTCCGAAACAGATTCTTCATTCGAAACCATAGGACGAAGAAAGAAATTAAGGAAGACCCAGTAAAAATTCTAGCATGAGATCGGAACAGACCTTAAGGTCTAATCCTTGATGATGATAATGGCACTGAGCAACAAAAAAAAAACTTTTTTCAAAAAGAAAACTATGTGATTCTGATAGTATTTTTTGTCCTGAATTCAAATATGATATTAATTTTTCTCCATCACGCAAGGTTTCCGAAAGACAGGCATTTATAATTTCAAGCACATTAATATTTTCTACATTCGTAACTACACAATATTCGAACATTCGGACTCACTTAGAAAGTAAGAAATTACGATTTTCTGCTATATTTCGCCTGTGGAATATCCCTCTTGCTGGTCCAACAATAATCGGCCAGCATACTAGGATTCCATTGTTGTTGATATATCTTTTCCATAGCTGAAATCTCCTGAGTTAGCTCATTTGGTTTATTTTACAATGGACAAACGGATGAAAAAACGTTTATTAAAAATTAATTATTTAAGTCCATTAATTGAAAACTGAAATAATAAAAAAAACTGTGTGGTGATGGAGAAAAATTCTGAATACATATTTGAAAAACACGATTATAAAAAACTGCATTAAGTACAAACTATTGGTGCTCATGAGACAAAAATCATTGTTGACCAGTGTTATTAACTGAAATATTAAGATGTTTTTATAGTAATTTTATAAATATTAATATTTTATTGTCAGTAAAACGTTCACATTCGTTCTTACTAATTACGACGCCAAGAGCTAAGCTCCTATACCTGAAAAATTTTTGCCAGGGATATGACTTCCACGTCCGTTACTCCTATTCGACGCAATTTGAATTTGTTTCGCTTGAAATGTTCCATATTTGACCTCTATCTATCTTTATCTATCTATCTATCTATCTATCTATTATCTTCTATCTATCTATTATATCTATCTATCTATCTATTATCTATCTATCTATCGATCTATCTAGTCTATCATATCTATCTATCTATCTATGCTCTCTATCTATCTATCTATCTATCTATCTATTGTCTGTCGTTGTCTGTCTGTCGTCTGTCTATCTGTCTGTCTATCTATCTATCTACTATCTATCCTATCTATTATCATCTATCTATCTATCTATCTATCTATCTATCTATCTATCTATCTATGATCTATTCTATCTATCTTGTATCATCTATCTATCTATCTGTTTGTCTGTCGTCTGTCTGTCGTCGGCTGTCGTCTTTCTGTCTGTTGTCTGTTATTGTCTCTCATCTTTATCTAATCTTATCTATCTACTCTCTATCTATCTATCTCTTATCTCGTCTATCCTATCTATATATTACGCCGATTCAATCTATCGATCATCTATCTATACCTCATCTATCGATCCATCTATCTATCTATCTTATATATCTATTATATATCTATTATCTATCTATCTATCTATCTATCTATCTATCTCTATCGATCTATTCTATGTACCGGAATCTTTCAACGCGATTTTCACCCACTTAAAATCATTTGATCGACTTGAAACTTTATTTATACTTGTAAAGGACCCGGGACAATACAAATATTGATATTTTGTTTCAAAATCCTGGCCAGAATCATCAGAAAATAAAAAAAAACGTTGTCCTTGTATCTATGTAACGGAATCTTTTAACAAAGATTGTCACCCATTTAGAAGATTGAAACTTGGTATATGTAAAGGACCCGTGACAACACAAAGTTTCAGATTGGTTGCTAAATTCCTGGCCAGAATCGTCCAGAAAAATTAAAAAAAGTGTCTTGTCATGTAACTGAATCTTTTGAATTAGACATTTTCACCCACTTAGAAATATTGGATCGATTGTAACTTTGTCTACTTGTAAAGACCCGTGGAGTTCATTATGTTTATTTTGTTTCTAAAATCCTGCCATAATCATCAAAAATCAAAAAATCAAAACTGGTATAATAAGTTGGCGGCCTCGTCGACTTTTTCAGTTTTTAGCCAATCGTTGTAAGAACTCAGTTGGTAGAGCGGTGAACTCGTAGTAGTATGTAATTTGAGTAATGCTTCTAGGTCGCTGGTTTCACATCCGGCTTGGGAGGGCTTTTTTTAGAAGAGTATTACTTTTAGCTCATACTACAATAGTATCGAATTTAAAGATATTTTCATTTTATCTTATTATGTAAAATTTTAAATTAAAAAATTAAATAAATGATAGTTTTAAAAAAACTAAAGCAACACGCTTATTAGAAAAACCGAACTAAAAAATGAAAAATAATTTTAGTTTCCAACACGCTTGGGATAAAATAAAGTGGTCAACAAACAAATCATCTCCAACACATATAGAATTAAAACTAGAGTTATCAACAAAAATGAAATAATTTACCATCAAAAGCGTGGGGTGCTTTTACATTTTCTTCTTAGAGACTTTAACTTTTACCAATATCTGTTTATTATCAATATATTAATTGATATAGAGCACCCCACGCTTTTGATGGTTAAAATGATTTTCTTTTTGTTGATAACTCTAGTTTTATTCTATATGAGTTGGAGATGATTTTTTTGTTGACCACTTTAATTTTATCACAGCATGTTGGAAAATTAAAATTATTTTTCATTTTTTAGTTCGGTATGTGATAATAAAGCGTGTTGTTTTAGTTTTTTTAAAACTATTATTTGTTAGAGATTACATTTACCCTTGTGTGAATAACAGTTAGGATATTTTAAAATAATGTGACGCCAATAAAATAAAAAAAGCGAAAAATGTGGAAGACTTTCGCAATAGGAAAATGGCAAAAACATATGTTAGATGCACGTGTTGTTAATTGCATTGCCATGTTTTCCAAGGATGATTATTGTCCTGCGTAACTGATTGTCCACATTCCACAATATGCTTACAATATTACTTCAACAACATCTAGCTTCAACATGTCTCTTGGTTTCTAAAGCAGTATTAACATTTTTCAACATCACCTTACATTATAGTATAATTAAGTGGTTATTAGTTAATTATTAATTTTAATTTTATAGAAATTAAGTTGGCAATTTTGATAACACAAAATTATCACTATTTGTTTTGTGTGTAAATAAACAGGCGTATATTTTATGTCTTTCGGGCTAAATGGCCGTGGTCTGGATTTATTAACACTCAACGTTTCGTCTACTACTGCGGTAGACATCCTCAGGAGATTCTGCGTGCTCTTTGACCTCTTAACTCTTCAAATGTCGGCTGCAGACTGGCTGTGTGTTGGAAATCGAGTCCTTATTTATATTGAGTATTGTGTGGTGATGTTTTCTACACGGTCCGTTACTTTGGAGCTATTTTTCTGATTGGTTGTCACAGAAGAAAAGGCAGAAACTCCACCTCCCATAGTGGTATATTCCAAAGACATCACGCCACTAAAATTGGAAAGCATCACTGCAGGTAACAAGAATGAAGTACACATGAAGTACAACCAGGGCGTACTCACCATTAGGACCTCAACAAAGGCGGCCTATCGGAGAGCTTACAAAGAGCTCAAGAAATCTGAGACTCAGTTTTACACCCACGGCTATGGCAGGCCTCCTATCATCAAACTAGTTGTGAAGGGACTTCCTAAGTCCATCACAACACAGGAAGTATGTGATGAAATTGCGAGTAGGGACCTGCCGTCAAAGAATAAGAGCATTGAAAAACAAGTCTTCATAGATGGAGTAAGAAGAAGATAGAGCTTCCTATTTACATCCTAACCCTCAACCAAAACACCAGACATCAAGGAAAAATTGAAGATCTAAAAGAGCTATTCAACATCCGAATCAGATTGGAACCTTACCGGAAACCCACAGGAGGCACCCAGTGCTTCAAATGTCAAGGCTTTGGACATATTGCAGAATTCTGCTTTCGAGACACAAAATGCGTCAGGTGTTCCGGCAACCACAGAGTCTCCGACTGCACCAGACGGAAGTCAAGTTGTACCAACTGCAACGCAGATCATGCAGCAAGTCATCGAAAATGTCCATCATTCCAGAAGTATCTGAAAATGAGACAAACGCAAGGAACAAGCAAACCATCTACCACGAGAAAGCCTGAAACCACTTCAAAAACCACTCCAAGAACACCTCAAAAGACCCGAAGAAAATTTCCCTCCCTTACCTTCTCAGAACCCACAGGAGAATATACTCCAATCCCTCCTTATTCTCCTCACCACCATCCTTCAAAACCCTCAAGTCCTTCAATCCACACTATCCTTCGTGAATACTCAAGTCTCATCTAGAACTTAGACTGCAAGATCCAGACACTACAAGAAAAAGCCGTTTTCAAGACCGACAAGCTCACCTGAAGAATGACAACTGTTTAGAGGAGCACTCTACACAGCATAACACACAACTACGCCACCACCTTCCTACAAGCACATGAAGATATCGGGTCAAGACCTTCGTAAGGTCGGTACCAAATCCACACCTTAAATAATTGCTTTAGGCGTAAGTCATAGGTTTTATTCTCGTGTTATATAATGCCAGAATCCAAATTTTATTAACCTTCATAGTTTCTTCTTTTTTGTTAAAGGAATTTTTGTGTTTGTAAATTTCAATAGCCTCTCTGTGAAGTCTGGTGTAGTAATGTTGTGTTTTGGACAAAACTAGTGTTTCTTCAAATTTTATGGCATGTTCTTGTTATTCACTAAATGTTCTGCTACAGACGATTTTTCAGGCTGAAATTAAAAATAAGGCAAGAGCCTGGTTATAATAAACTGCACTATCAGATTTGACTATGATCACAGTTTCGTGATATATAACTGAAATTAAAAAAAAAAAGCTTAACAACACAATATAGAAATACACAGCTTGCTGGATGCAGTCAAATAATATAGATGCAATATGATCTTAGATAAACACACTAAAATACAACGATTCAATTATCTATGTGACACAATTAAACGCACTTTATTGAATAAGACTAGAAAAGAAACCATTAAGTTTTACTAAGTATTGGCAGTTCCATCTCTTATCTATGGATGTGAAACCTGGATATTAACAAAGGCAGATAGTAAACAAATAGAGGCTGCTGAAATGAAGATGTTGAGAGCAATAGCAGGATACCAAAGGACCGATAAAAAGAAAAACGAAGATACGTATAAGAACAGAACTTAATATATTTAATCTCTGTGAAAGAATAAAATAGTATCAAAATGCTTATCTTCAGCATGTATTACGAATGAATGAACAGCGCATACCAAGAAGAATGTACGAGTATAATTATAAACCAAAAGGGAGAAGAATGTTGGGAAGACCATTGAAGAGATGGAAGGACCAATTCGACCTATAATGAAATCGGAACAGGCCATTGGGCTTAATTCTTGTTGTTGTTGTTGATGATGATGATGATCTTAGATAATTTATTTATTTATATACAGAATTTTAATGTTTACACATCTTCCTGTGCCTAAAGTTTTATTTTTCTTCTCCACTCGTCTCTCTTCATCCAATCCATGTCCTCCAGTCCCCTTGCTCTAATTCCAGTTCTTATTTCCTGCATCCACGAGTTTCGAGATCTTCCTGTCCTCCTTCTTCCAGGTGGACACCATTCCAATGTTTTTCTGGGTAATCTTTCTTCTTGCATTCGTCGTACGTGCCCATACCAATTTAATTGCTTGTACCGTATATAATCTACTAATGAATAACCAATATTCATTTTTTTCCTTATGACAGTATTTCTTATTTTTTCTAATTTTGAACATCTTGCTGCTCTCCTCAAGAAATCCATTTCCATCGACATAAGTTTTTGTTCTAAGTTTTTGTTGAATTTCCAAACTTCAGCTCCATATGTGACAGTACTTCTCACTATTGAATTATATATTTGTAACTTATTTTTCCTGGTTATATATCTGTTCCATAAGACTCATTCATCATTGCTGTTATTGTTCTACCTTTATTTATTCTGTTCTTAATATCACTTTCTTCTTTATCCTCTTTATCTAATTTTACTCCCAGATACTCAAATTCTTCACATCCTCCAATAATATTAATCAAATAACATTAGATTGTAATCCTGTGAACTGTTGCGTAACGGACGGTCTACACCCACAACAAGTTAAGACGCGCAAAGTGTGATACAAACACTCAGTTTTTACAATCGATGACGTTGTTGCCAAGTATGTGACGTAGGGAGGTGAATGTTTATTTTCCACGCTTTCTTTATATATTTTGATTTGGCGAGGTCTTTACTGGGAAGCAGAGGGCATGACGCTGCTATCATAGCGTCAGAGAGCGCAAGTTCAGGGCTACATGTGGCCACAGCTGTTCAAGATCCGTAACGGATATGTCCGAAATTTCTCTTCCCATTATCTAAAGTCACGTACACGTATTTATTGTTCACTTTTAAGGAACCCGAAAAATTACGAGTATTATTTCCCTCGCGTACAAGTTCTACATCCTGAACTGTCGGAAGAATATTAATCAAACCCTGCAAATTATTTACCTATACTTAAAAAGCTGTGCTCTCTCAGGTAGGTGCCGTGAACTCAGGTTAATGCTGTACGTACACTAAAAAGAGAAGAGGACATCTCTATCACTCGGTGTACGCCCTACGGCTTCAAGGCAGCAACAGCGTTCCTATGAGAGTAATATTATATTCTAGACATGAATATCCCTATAGTTACTTACTTACTCACTGGCACTATCGAACCCGTAGGTTCATGGCCGCGCGTACATAAGCTCTCCATACATCCCTATCCTGAGCTAATGCTTTCCAATCATTCCCTGTATAATCTACTTCCCTCAAATCATAGTTAATATTGTTCTCCCATCTCATCCTCGGTCTACCAACTCGGCGTTTTCCCTCTGGCTTTCCTACAAGAAGCCTCCATGCACATCTTTCACTCCCCATACGTGCAACATGTCCTGCCCATCGCAGTCTACGAGATTTAACCATTCTTATTATATCTGGCTTCCTATAAAGACCATGTAGTTCATTGTTATGTAGTCTTCTCCATTCACCTTTCTGTTCATCTCTCTTTGGTCCAAAAATTTTTCTAAGTACTTTATTCTCAAATACTCGTAATCTCCTTTCCTCCCTTAAAGTAAGAGTCCATGTTTCGCACCCATATAATATAACTGGTAGAATAATAGTTTTATATATTTTCAGCTTAACGTTTTTTGAAAGGAGTTGGGACATCAAAAGTCTCTGCAATGCATAATAGCACGCATTTCCAGAATTGAGCCTATGTTTAATTTCTTTGTGCATCTCATTCCTATTTGTGATTATTGTTCCTAGGTATTTGAATTCAGCCACTTCCTCAAAATTTTCCTCATTTGTCATTAGCTGTCCGTTTCCATTATATACTGAATTTCTACGTGTGACCATATATTTAGTTTTACTGATATTTACTTCCAGTCCTAATTCTTAGTGTTACTCAATAGTGTGTCCGTGTTGGCCTTTAGTATCTCCTCGCCTATCGGCCAGTAGTACTACATCATGAGCATAAACTAACAGCTTATTAATACCATTCAATTGTAAGCCTCCTCATTCTCTAAAGATTTAATGGCATGCTCTAGTACAAATTAAATAGTAGAGGAGATAGTGCATCTCCTTGCTTCAACCCATTCTGGCTTACAAAAGTGTCTGAAAACTGTTGCCTACACGCACCCTACTCTTTGAGCCATTTAGACACATTCGTATAAGTCTAACTAACTTTTTAGGAATTCCAAACTCCAGCAGGATACTATATAACTTCTCCCTCTTAATTGAATCATATGCTTTTTTGAAGTCTACATATAGTTGATGTACAGTACCATTATATTCCCATTTCTTTTCTAAAATCTGATCTGTTGTAGACCTGTTTCTTCTAAATGCACATTGATATCTCATAGAATGTCATCAATATAGGGAGTAAGTCTGCTTACTAATGAATATCCCTATAGGCCTAGTACATTTATTTTTGTCGGATTTCTTTCTCTGTAAATTATATATAGTAAGAGTGATTTCTATTGTTTTAGGCTAAATCTGTTTACATTGACTATTTAACTCATGCCCCAAATGGGAGTCAATGACCAATCACGTTTCAATGATCTCTGTTTTACAACCAATCAGAGTCGTGTTTCACCAAATATTTATCAGTGTTATAATTACCATATTAAAGAAAGCTCCTCCTTACAATATTGCGTTCCTTTGGCAATAAATAGTATGATCTGGTTGCAGTGATAAACAAATGAAGCAGTAGAAGCGTACCTATCGTTTCTCATTTGTTTTCAAACATCGCCGTTTACATTAAATGTAGGGCTATAAATATTTTAAAATAACTAATAGTTAAACAATGATTTGTGAGTAAACAGCTTAATTTTATTCGTTAAATAGTCCTAACAAATGCCACTCTTGATTTCCAAATTCTCTAGATAAATTCACTCCTCACTTCGTGAGTCGTGAATTTATCGATAATTTGGAAATCACTCGTGGCATTACTTATGACTATTTAACTCATGCTCCAAATGGGAGTCAATGACCAATCGCGTTTCAGTGAATTTTGATTTACAACCAATCATAGTCGTGTTTCGCCTTGAATTTATCAACCGATAAAAGGCTCCTCCTTTTTAACATTCTGAATAGGTCATATCATTATTTTGTAGTGACTGACTATACCAGAAATACGGCTACCAGATTGTACATATAGTGCATGAATGCCAGCTCATAGTTCATGTGGGAGGTAATATAAAACATTTGTAGCAATTGATTATATCCAAAGAAAAAGAAACCTCTATTTGCACTTTCTTAAACGAATTATTTTCCAGGAAATGACGTTGCAGAATAATATAATTAACATATTTACATCATAGGACATCAGAAATTAATTAATACCTATAAGTAGTAGTATTCAAATGTTCTGAAGCTCTTGATTTGTCATCATTCGCTTGTTAATACCTATAATGTTGGTTATAAATTTCTCCACTAGAGTGCATTCTTACAATATTGCGATCCTTTGGCAATAAATAATATGATCTGGTTGCAGTGATGAACAAAAGAAGCAAATGAAGCATACCAATCGTTTCTCATTTGTTTTCAAACATCGCCGTTTACACCAAACATATAAATATTTTAAAATAACTATATTTAAATAATGATTTGTGAGTAAACAGCTTAATTTTATTCGTTAAATAGTCCTAACAAATGCCACTCTTGATTTCCAAATTCTCTAGATAAATTCACTCCTCACTTCGTAAGTCGTGAATTTATCGATAATTTGGAAATCACTCTTTGCATTACTTATGACTATTTAACTCATGCCCTAAATTTGAGTCATTGGCCAATCGCTTTTAAATTAATTTCGTTTTACAACCAATCACAGTCATGTTTCATCTCGATAATTATCGAATTTTGATTACCAAAATGAAGAAGGCTCTTCCTTTTTAATATTCTGAACAGGTCTGAGCATTATTTTGCAGTGACTGACTCTTGAACAAATACATTGAATATAGCAAATAATGAACAGATCCCTTCGAACTACACATTTGATAATTGTGTGTTCAATAATTGTGTTTTTAAAAATATTGATCTTACTGAGTTGTTTCCTAAAAAAAAAGTAATAACCAATAATGTTCGTTATAATATACAGTTTGATGTGTTTCGTTTTTTCTCCACTAGGATGCTTTCTTACAATATTGCGATCCTATTTGGCAATAAATAACATGATCAAGTTGCAGTGATGTACAAATTAAACATAACCAAACATTTCTCATTTGTTTTCGAACATCGCCGTTTACATTAAATATATAAATATTTTAAAATAACTATATTTAAATAATTATTTGTGTGTAAACAGCTTAATTTTATTCGTTGGATAGTCCTAACAAATGCCGCTCTTGAAGAAGTAATTCTCTTCATGCCCGATGTTGTAGTAACATTTTGAAGAAGGATTTGTGTCCCGAAAAATAATTACTGGTTCAGGTTGGGTTTAATTTCTGTAGAGCCGGATTCTCTTGTTAGGGTCGGAAGTTGGTACACTGGATACAAAAACACTTCAAAATAACTAAAAAATGTTTCTTGTAGAAATAATTGCAAATTTATTCACTTCTTAATTTCCCAGCAGATTAACTAATGTAAGTGGTATTATTCTTCACCGTCAATTTAAAATAAATTCTTTTCTTTTCTTAAATCAATTCTTCTTCTTTTATTAAATATTACAGGAGAACTCTATTGCTTCTCTCTTTGTTGAAAGTTGTATGCAGAATGACTAGTGTAATTTTTTTTATAATTTTAAGACCATTATTACATCGCATGATGTTATATTTAAATTATATTGGTTAATAGTTCTTTAAATATAAGGTTTATTTGATTTGTTAAATAAGAGATTTAATTGTTTTAACATCCAATCCGAGTTTAGTTTACTTTCATTTAAGAATATGAAGTTAAGCAGGTGTTCTTATTATAGTTATACTTACTTACTCACTGGCACTATCGAACCCGTAGGTTCATGGCCGCGCGGACATAATCTCTCCATACATCCCTATCCCGAGCTAATGCTTTCCAATCATTTCCTGTATAATCTACTACCCTCAAATCATAGTTAATGTTGTTCTCCCACCTCATTCTTGGTCTACCAACAGGGCGTTTTCCTTCTGGCTTTCCTACAAGAAGTTTCCATGCACGTCTTTCATTCCCCATACGCGCAACATGTCCTGCCCATCGCAGTCTACGAGACTTAACTGTTCTTATTATATCTGGCTTCCTATAAAGACCATGTAGTTCATTGTTATTTAGTCTTCTCCATTCACCTGTCTGTTCATCTCTCTTTGGTCCAAAAATTTTCCTAAGAACTTTATTCTCAAATACTCGTAATCTCCTTTCCTCCCTTAAAGTAAGAGTCCATGTTTCGCACCCATATAATATAACTGGTAGAATAATAGTTTTATATATTTTCAGCTTAACGTTTTTTGAAAGGAGTTGGGACATCAAAAGTCTCTGCAATGCATAATAGCATGCATTTCCAGAATTGAGCCTATGTTTAATTTCTTTGTGCATCTCATTCCTATTTGTGATTATTGTTCCTAAGTATTTGAATTCAGCCACTTCCTCAAAATTTCCCTCATTTGTCATTAGCTGTCCGTTTCCATTATATACTGAATTTCTACGTGTGACCATATATTTAGTTTTACTGATATTTACTTCCAGTCCTAATTTCTTAGTGTTACTCAATAGTGTGTGCGTGTTGGCCTTTAGTATCTCCTCGCTATCGCCCAGTAGTACTACATCATCAGCATAAACTAACAGCTTATTAATACCATTCAGTTGTAAGCCTTCCTCATTCTCTAAAGATTTAATGGCATGCTCTAGTACAAAATTAAATAGTAGAGGAGATAGTGCATCTCCTTGCTTCAACCCATTCTGGATTTCAAAAGTGTCTGAAAACTTATTATAGTTATAACAGAAGGATTTATAATTTTGACAACAATGGCTTTAAACAATTTTTAAAAGTATTCTTTACAAAAACTGTTATGTAGTATTAATTGCCATCGCTGCCATTAGAGGATCAATTTCAATTTTAAGAAACCATATTTACAAAATTACTTTATAGTATGTATACTTCAATTAGGCCTACAAGTTGAATTTTTTAAAATGTATTTACAAAATGTATTTAATCAATTACAAAGATTAATTGTCTGTATCACTTTGTCCTTGAGGAAAGTTTTATATAATAAAAAATACAATTTCTTTAATTGTTACCAAGACATTTTTATTCAACAATAACCAACAATGAATTATTTAGATGATTTTATTTATATAAGTTATATTTAAATATTAAAAGAATTTTAAATTCGACACAGTCAAGAGATCAAAACTCTTAAATATATTGGAAGACAGAAATATACCAAATTTACTTCGGCAGAACATACAAAATATTTACAAAGACAACACCATAAAGATTAAATTAAATAACAGATTTTCTGAAGAAGGAATTATAAATCGTGGTGTGAGACAAGGCTGCCCCCTATCCCCAACACTGTTTGCAATTTATATCAATGAAGTAATATGTTGCTGGAACAAAACATATAGATTTGGAATAAGAATATCAGAAAAAAGAAAATTAAACACCGTACTGTTTGCAGATGACCAAATAATAATAGCAAATTCCGAAGATAATCTACAGAAAGGTCTGTATGAACTTAACAAAATTACAGAAGAATATGGATTAAAGATATCTACAGAAAAAACAAAAATTATGGCATTTCAAGGTGTAGATCCTGTCAGAAGTAAAATTGTACTGGACAATAAAATTTTGGAGCAGGTGAATAATTTTACATATCTAGGATGCAATATCTCATATGAAGAAGAAAAGGATGTAAATGCAAAAATATCTAAATTTTTAAGAATTTTAGGGTTAATAAATTCTATCTTCAAGCCACAGTTAGTCCAAAAGCATTCAAGACTGAAAGTGTATAAAACACTGGCTCTTCCAACTCTTTTGTATGGTAGCGAAGTATGGACGTTGAAACAGAAGGATATACAGAGACTTAGATCTGCTGAAATGAGATATCTTCGGAGGACTGCAGGATACACACTACTAGATCACAAAAAAAAATGAAGACATCTTAGAAGAATTACACATGGAATCTTTAGAAAACAAAATTTCTGATTATAAGTCAAGATGGATGCAACATGTTCATCGAATGGAAGATCACAGAATACCCAAACTAATGTTAAGATATCAACCTGCAGGAAGAAGAAGACCAGGACGTCCACTCAAAAGACTTCTGGATGGTGTTTCTCTTGAGGCCGAAACAGGTCAACAAATGGCCTAAATTCGTGAATGTACTATGATGATGATGATGAAGAATTTTAAAATACAAAATTATTAACTTTTATATTCATTATAATATTAAAGTCCTGCTATACTCTTGAATTCCAAATCCTCTAGATAAATTGGGAATATTTTGTGTCATTACTTATGAAAAATATGTGTATTATTTATAATTTCTCAACACAACTTATAAAAGCACAATCCAAATAAAATAAAAATAAAAATTTACAGTTGTATAAAATATACATTAATCAGGTTTTAGAAAGGATAGACAACTTATCAAAAGTTTTGTGAGTCGGATCGTCGTATGTAGCCTGCACGAGGCGGATAACCTTAAGATGAGTTATTCAAGGGCGATTACATACAGCATAAAACAAAATTACATATGAGATACATTTTAAACACATTATATTTAATGTTCACCTTAAAAGTAATTGGACTTTACTACTGTAAATAACCGGTCATTTTTGTCTATTGCTATAGTTGTGAAATCTCTTCAAGACAAAGTGATACACGATGGCCATTTTCGTCCACCTACATAGATCTAGAGTCAGTGTTCGGAGAAAAAGTTCTTGATCTTGTGTGGATTCTGTAATCAGTTGAAGGGCATTCTCACGTATTTAGCGGGAATTCCCTAACCTCACGTTTTGCACACTGTTGACTTTATTATTGGTTATTTGCTTTTCCAATCATCGACCGGCGCCTGCAGATACTCGTCACTTCCGATTGCCTAAACCTATTTCCTGAGCTTGCGGTTCATTATTATCTTCACTGTTTACATCAATTAAGCAAAAATTACACACTACGTACCGGCATGCAATTACAAGGTAAAAGTCCGAACCTATTAACTGCTAATGAATTCCTGCAACAGTGACCAATTATAACTCAACCAGGCTGTGTAACTAACTCGCTGGCACTATCGAACCCGTAGGTTCATGGCCGCGCTGACATAAGCTCTCCATACATCCCTATCCTGAGCTAAAGTTTTCCAATCATTCCCTGTATATTGACTTAGGCTTTCACGGCCCGAGTTACTAAGATGATCTTGTAGAAGATTTCCGGGCTGTTGGCCGTGGTCTTGAGGCTTGTAGTTCCCCGACATTTCGCCAGAGACTGCGTCCGGCATCCTCAAGGGTTGTCTTGAGACTGGTCGACTACTTGTCCTAGTTATACATTTATCCGCGACGTGTTCTCTGCGCGGTCCGTTTCTTCGTAAAATTGTATCTGCCTTCTGGTTGGTTGGCATTAGGGTCTTCCATTGCACCAATGAGGTTGCTGTCTGATATTCTAGTAGATTGTTCTTGTAGAGGTTTACATCTGTATTCTTTACTTCCCTCAAATCATAGTTAATGTTATTCTCCCACCTCATTTTTGGTCTACCAACTGGGCGTTTTCACTTTGGTTTTCCTACAAGATGCTTCCATGCACGTATTTCATTCCCTATTCGTGCTACATGTCCTGCCCATCGCAGTCTACAAGACTTAACTGTTCTTATTATATCTGGCTTCCTATGAAGACCATGTAGTTCACTGTTATGTTGTCTTCTCCATTCACATGTTTGTTGATCTCAAGGCTGTGGGCTATGAATAGATCAGAAATAAGATTGCTAGAAACGGCAGAGATGAAGTTCTTCAGATACTTTGGAGGATGTACTCCAAGAGACCATATTCCTAGTGAAACAATTAGGCAAGAACTCAAAATGTTTAATCTAAATGAAAAATACAAAACTATAAACAAAAATGGAATGAACATATTTTAAGAATGGACTCTTATAGGCTAACAAAACAAGCAATGTTGTACCAGCCTCAAGGCTATAGTAGGCTGTCCATAATACTTTCAATCTAAAAGGGGACATGTACAGCCTTTGAAATAATTGATGGCGCACAGATAATTTTCAAGTCTCAAAACGAAGCCACTGCGCATTATCAGAGATCAGCTATTTGGTTCACAAGTGTACAACTATTTAAGAAACTAAATCCGTTCTATTTCGTTGTGTGTCGTGCAATGGAAAACAATTTCGTGTAAATAAGTAGTGCGGTAAATACTGAAAATAAAACAAAGCAAAATAAATGAAACAAAAGAAAGAAAATTAATTGAAACAAGGACGAGAGAGAGAAAAGAAACATGATAGCAGGATCGAACACGCGATCTCACGCACGGGAAACAGAAGCTCCCTCCACTAGACCACAACCATCTCTCCTAGAAATTGTCTGCATGAAGCGATGCAGTACTTCAGTACTTACTTGTATAATGAAATTAGATATTAACTTATTTTAAATTAATCAGACGCATTTTGGGTTAGTAATGGAAATATAGTATATTACGATGCAAGGTTGGGAAGTGGTTTTTACAGAATCGAGGAAAAATGTTTAAAAATCGAGCGATAGCGAGGTTTTTAATTTCCGAGATTCTGTAAAACACTTCACAAACGTGCGTTGTACATTATATTTTGCGCGATGGTGTTTTCAAAATAATAAATAATAACATCTTTGTTGGAAATATTTACGTTCATTACAAACAATTGACTAACGTCAACAGTGTGGGCAATGTTTATTAGTTGAAATACCAGGAGGCCTTGAGAGCAATTATTGATAACATGGCCGCAAGTACGTATTTATTGTTATATATCGTTTCAAATAAAGTTCAGTTCATTTAAGATGCAGTGATTTGTTTCGTGTAATGTACATTAACACTATCTTTTGGATATTTTCTGTATATACATTGTACGCACTCGTAGTATACATAGAGGGCAGTGGTTTTACTTCTCGCACGTGGGTGTAAATGTAATATTACAGTATAGTTATTTAGGTTGGCAACCCCGAAATGTAGGAAGCTGAACTTTCAATAATGGTCGCCATTTCTGGTAAGTACGAGAAAATGCGCTATCGTGCAAAAAATAATTTTATTATGCCATGTGTTTTGTAAACAAAGTAATGAGATGTTACAATCATTATTACCCGTTCAAGGAGTAAGCGCAGTTGTTGACGGAGGGCACTGCAGTCGTGTTTATGCAGGAATAGACCACGTGACGCTGCTATCTATGAATGCAGAGGGGGACGAGACGTGGGACGCTGAAAGTGAACACTGCCTTAGATGACGTCACGTGTAGCAACAAAGAAAGCTTCGCAATTCTTCCGCCTGCAGATATATTTTGAACGACTAATATTAATTTTCTATATATATATATATATAATATATATATAATATATATATATATCTATATATATACATACATACATACTAGTATATATGAGCTATTTTCTGTAATTTATTTATTTCCATATATTCCATTCCATAATAATTCTGTCCAAGGGCAGGTCTTTCACTGCAATCATAGCATTTTCATGCTAGGCTTTGTAGCGTTACTAGGGAACTGTAGGTGTGATAGCTTCCCGTTTCTTTCCACACTGGTGAAGAATTATGTTGATAATGATATGGATGACGATGTAGGCGGGATAATTTTCGGGGACCGTTGGGTCCTAAGCTTCTTGACATCTTACAGGTGAGGAAAAACCCCGTAAAAATACCTCACCGAGGAACCTGTCCCGACCGGGAATATTTCCATATATATACAAATGTATTTATATGCAAATTAACGACGTTATTAAATAATAATAAATAAAACACACATATATATATATATATATATATAATATATATATATATATATATATATATATACCTGACCAGAATTGAACGTGGGCTTGCGTCATCGGAAAAAGAGCATCTTACCTGCTGCTCCACTGAAGCGAACGATACGAATGCTGCATGAAGAGAGACTTACGCTTTATACTCAAACGACGTACTGGTGTGAATCGCTCTTCAAAACTCTTAACTTTCCATCATCAAGAGTTGCGCCATCATTTTTTTCAAAGGTTGTACAAAAAATTAAAGGAAAAACCCTGGACATTTTATAAAAAGGTGGGACATTAACAGAATATAAAAGGAAGTTTAAAAAACTGTATGAAACAAATTTTACAAATTGCAGATATAAGTTATGCCTATTTTTATTACCCATTAAAATTACAAAATTAAGCTACATGAATAAAAAAACCACCAAAGTCATTGTTTATTAATGTTTAAAAACATTTATTTATCGCTGCAAAGGGTATACAGATCCAGTAAGAAAATCTCTTTCATCCAAGTTAAAATTGTATATCTCCATCGCCAAAGTGCCAAAATCAGCAGCAAATCTCCAACATTGGCTGCACTGACTTTGGATTGACAATTTGAAAAACGTACCAGTTACCAATATACAGTGTGATTACAAAAGTCTCAGTACATTTTAAAGAAATCGCTTACATATCGTATTTCTGTTACAGCCATTCGAAAGATACAAATATGTTCAACATCGAAGAGCGGATAGAGATTATTGCTGCGCGTTTAAGAGGCCAGTCATACGAGGAAGTTAGAGACATATTCCAAAGGAAACCATCACGGGAGACGTGTATCTTGATATGTTGCAACTTTTCTTACAGCCACAGTTACAGCAAGATGGTACCATTGATACAGTGGTGTTGCAACAAGATGGAGCACCACCACACTTTGCTCTGGCAATACGCGGTTATCTCAATGACAGGTTTCCCAAAAGGTGGATTGGAAGGGCATCTCCTCGTATCTGGGCACCTCGTTCGTCAGACGTCGCACCCCTGGACTTTTTGCTTGAGGTTCATCAAGCAACAGGTGTACAGAACCAAGTTTGCTAATCTGCAAGTGCTAAAAGAACGCATACGCCAAGCGAGTCAAATTATATGTTGGTGCATGTTTTCCGGGCGACGATGCGTCGTTGGAAAAAAATGTTTTGAGACTGATTGAGGTTATGTTGAACAGTAACTTGATAGTAGAAACTACCTTATAATTTTTGTTTTATTTGCGCTACGTTATCCACAAAATGTACTGGGACTTTATAATCACACTGTATCTTCTTCTTCTTAAACTTAATTTGTAGGTTTTCATCCTGTTTATTTTCAACCTGTAATTACTACAGAAACAGACTTTGTGCTGAAAGTGATTTGAGACTTTATTTAATTTCTGTGGTTCCTGACTTCAATGCTCTGTGCTATGGAAAGCAGGCGCAACCTTCTCACTGAATTCCAAGAAAGCGGGGAGTAATTACAATGACTATTTAACTCATGCCCCAAATGGGAGTCAATGACCAATCACGTTTCAATGATTTCTGTTTTACAACCAATCACAGTCGTGTTTCATCAAATATTTATCAATATTAAATTTACCATATTAAAGAAAGCTCCTCCTTTTTAATATTCTTAACAGGTCTGACCATTATTTTGCAGTGACTGACTCTGTAAGAAATACGGCTACCAGATTGTATATATAATGCATGGGTGTCAACACATAGCGCTTGCAGGAGTTAATATAAAAACATTTATAGCAATTGATTATACCACCAAAAAAAGAAACCACTGTTTGCACTTTCTTAAATGTATTTTTTCCCAGGTAATAATCCAGAAAAATATAATTGTCATATTTACATCATACGACATCAGAAATGAATTAATATACATTTTGATGTGTTTCATTTTTTCTCCACTAGAGAGCATTCTTACAATATTGCGTTGATTTGGCAATAAATAGTGTGATCTGGTTGCAGTGATAAACAAAAGAAGCAGATGAAGCGTACCAATCGTTTCTCATTTGTTTTCAAACATCGCCGTTTACATTAAATATATAAATATTTTAAAATAACTATAGTTAAATAATGATTTGTGAGTAAACAGCTTAATTTTATTCGTTAAATAGTCCTAACAAATGCCACTCTTGATTTCCAAATTCTCTAGATAAATTCACGACTCACTTCGTGAGTCGTGAATTTATCGATAATTTGGAAATCACTCGTGGCATTACTTATGAAAACTTGTATTTATTATTGCAACTAGGTCTACATGTTGTGCAACTTTTAAGCCGTAACTAGAGTAACTTTAGGTTTTAACCGTTTAGGATTAAGTTAATTTAAGGTTGTTAAACCTTTTGCTTGGAATTCAATTTTATGTATTTTCTATTGTATGTTTATTTTAAAGTCAGTTGTTCACCGAACTCATGTACTTGTGGAAGGGGTTCGCGAGTCGAAAATGGATTGGGAACCGCTCCTTTAGACCTAAGGTAAGATTGCTTTATGTAAGTCAGGTTAAATTATAAATCTAATATATAAACATTTTTTGTTTGTTTGTTTGTTTGTTCGTACTTTATGCGCGGCCATACCGTTGATCCGATTGTGATGGGGCTTTTTGCAAAATGTTCAGGAGATTCCCGGGATGAACATAGGCTATAAGAGAGTTGTGATACTCATCTCCTACACCCTTAAAAATCGCCCTTTGTAGTGGAAAACGTGAAAAAATAGCTTTTTGGAGCTTAAATGGCTTACGCTGCCTAAACCATAACAAATACACAAAATTAATGTACACAGAATTGAATATCTCAAAAAGCTCTACAAAAAAGTCCACGACAGCATGTGTTTATCTCTTACGGATAACTCACAATAACCATTTTTGTCTTTCATTGATGCCAAGAAGATCGAGACAAGTACGTAGATTCCTGTGCAGGCATAGCAGCACATGGCGGGTATTCTTTTACGGATAACTCACAATAACGAATTTTGTCTTTTAGCCAAGAAGATGGAGATAAGTAGATTCCCGGGTAACACCGGATAATCAGCACGGGGAATCTTAAAATAATTACTGTATACATTTATAATTATTTTTCATTTTACTTATTCAACTAATCATAAGAAGTACATTAATTTTCGTCTTTCAGCTCATTTATGCCAAGAAGATCGGGATGAGTAGATTCCCGGACAACGCCGGGTAAACAGCACGAGGTATCTAAAAATAATTACGATATAAATGTTTCCTTGTACTTATTTAACTAAACATAAAACACATTAATTTTCGTATTTCAGCTCATTTATGTCAAGAAACATCGGGATAAGTAGATTTCCGGACAACGCCGGGTAATCAGCACGGAGTAACTAAAAAAATATAAATTTATAATTATTTTTCCTTTTATTTATTGTACTAAACATAAAAGCACATTAATTTTCATTTATTTAGGCGTAGCAGCGCACGCCGGGTATTAGCTAGTAAAATATAAATAATAATCAGAAATTATAATATTCAGGCTATCAGTTTTGAGAATGTTTTTCGCAATCACTGCGTGACCACGGCCCAGAATATTGTTATCGATTGGGACGTTAGAAGACATCTATTATCAATAAGGCTGAAAAAAGGGCTCAACTGCACTTCTACTAGCGCTTGATTTTTCAGTTATATTGTTGTAAACTATAGCTCTTCTCCTGTATTTACTAACATTATTTAATATTTTAAACTTTTTCAAACAATTTTTATAACATTATTAGACAATTTAAAAGTATTTATTTAAATATGCAAATCACAATATTATGACACAGTTAGACAATATTGTGATGCTAACTGCTATTTTCTCCACAGAGTAATTACTTAGTCTATGATTTTTCTATCTCTGTTTTGAGTTATCGCTGATTGGATCAGCGTTAGGGAGTGGTAAGTAAGTGTACACCCATTTTTAATAAACGTTTGGTAATTTTAATATTATTAATATATTTTTTTAACATACATTTGGGGATTTATTGCAAATATTGGTCATTTAAATTTCATAGCGACGGATAGTAATCGAGGATGGTAATCGATATGTGGTTCGATTGTGGGTTATCGCTGTCTCTATAAACTCTGGCGCATGCACACTGTTGTTCTATAGGACTTTGAAAATATTTCACGCTAGTTTAAGTGCATTTTTTCCCGAAAAAAAGTATTGGTTATAGACTAAGCTGCATCGTACTTAGACCGCTATGTTTACAAACTGCACGTTGACACGCGCTACTCGGGACAGACTTCTAGTAGTAGGAATGGACTCATCTTTGCACAATTTATGTTTCGGCATTCTGATACAACCACACGTCAAAGTAAACAGGTCTATTACTGAGGAGAGTGGAACATACACACTTTCCGCTCCGGGCAGGCAGTGGAGACGCTCGACAAAGACACGCATTTTGTAAACAATGTGTATAGAAAATTAGTTACTATCCTGATACCACTACTTTTTTCAGCCCTAATTATCAATTATTATAACTGTGTAGGTGCTTTGGAAATTAGTCATTATTATGTTTGGATCCATTTTCTATATCCAGCGGTTATGGAGTTATCTTGGTTTAGAATCAACTTCATATATTTGATTCGAGTGCACTAAAAGGAAGGGCGAATGCATTTATAACTTTCAAAATGTTAAAATATTTATTTAATGACATTTTAGCTTGTTTTTGGGTTTATTTTTATGTTTAAATTGAATAAATTATTCTCTAGAATAAAAAGTATTTTGACTTTTAAAGACTCGAAATTATATTTTTTGTCATAGGTCTAAAAATAGTCGCTTTATTGGAAGTTAGGCCAGGAGAAGGTAGTTAGGAATCAGGAAGCTTTACATTATTGGGCGATTGTGAAGAGATACTAAAGGCCAACACGGACAAACTATTGAGTAACACTAATAAATTGGGACTGGAAGTAAATATAAATAAAACTAAACATATGTCACACATAGAAATACATAATGGAAAAGAACATTTCGAGGAAGTGCTTGAATTCAAATACCTAAGAACAATAATCACAAATAGGAATAAGATGCACAAATAAATTAAACATTGGGCTCAATTTTGGAAATGCGTGCAATTATGCATTACAGAGACCCTTGACGTCGCAACTCCTTTCAAAAAACGTTAAACTGAAAAAAATATAAAACTATTATTCTACCAGTTATATTATCACGGGTGCGAAACATGGACTCGTACTTTAAGGGAGGAAAGGAAATTACGAGTATTTGAGAATAAAGTTCTTAGTAAAATTTTTGGACTAAAGAGAGATGAACATACTGGTGAATGGAGAAAACTACATAACAGTGAACTACATGGTCTTTATAGGAAGCCAGATATAATAAGAACAGGTAAGTATCGTAGAGTGCGATGGGCAGGACATGTTGGGCGTATGGGGAATGGAATACGTGCATGGAAGCTTCTTGTAGGAAAACGAGAGCGAAAACGCCCAGTTGGTAGACCAAGAATGAGGTGGGAGAATAACATTAAGTATGATTTGAGGGAAGTAAATTATACAGGGAATGATTGGAAAACATTAGCTCAGTAGAGGGATGTCCGCGCGGTCATGAACCTACCGGTTCGATAGTGCCAGTGAGTTAGTTAGTTACGGGTCTAAATAAAATGTATTTTTTGCATTCTGTGGAATAAATAAAAAATGTCCTTGATTCATACGTCAGTGCTCGGTACCACTAGTATAAAATTGAGGACAGATGGACCTTGACCACCATAGATGTTTGTTTACATTAAGAGTTTAGGCAAGAGTGTTGTGTAGAAGAGAATCTGATGGAGAGAGAACGAGACATATACCTGGGGAAGAACCACTTGCAGGATGATGTAACAACAGTCCAGTTCTGAGAAACACGGACGTAATTCCCAGATGCACGTAATTACATAGTAGTAGAATCTGTCACAAGCAAGTAGGATATTTTATAATGTGTCCGCCAGGTGCGTGCCTGCTGTAAGTTACTTGTCTGCAACATTATCAGAGTTTTCCTTTTCTCAATAAAGTCTGTTTTCATTTTTTTCCCCCGTTTGTTTATTTTTCAACAGTCACTTACCCATTGTTTCTTTCTCAACAATGTCCGTCGCCGTGGCGTAGTCAGTAGAGTCCCTACCTTCCACTCCGGCGTCCCGGGTTCGATTCCCGGCGGGGTAGGGGATTTTAAATCTCCACCTTGGGTTTGGGTGTGTGTCCTGTCTTGTGTTAACAAAGGTAAAACAAAAAGGAACAACAGTGTAAATGAAATAAAACGACAAAGAAAAAATAACGTTTTTGCGCGATAGTTCTTTTGTCGTACTTACAGCAATGGCGACCGTGATTGAAAGTTCAACTTCCTATATTTCGGGGTTGCCAACCTAAACAACTATACTGTAATAACATAACTCCTCCTGGCGCGACAGCCTACGAGCCGGCTGCAGGCCTCACAACCACATGTGTCAATTACATTGGTAGATGATCATCAGCCAGGGGTGATACGTGGTCAGCATGTCGAGTCCCTCAGCCGTTATAGCTGGTTTTCTCAACCTGGAGCCGCTACTTATTGTAGCTACCCAATTGCCTCACGATGCTGGGTGGGCACCGGTCCCATACTGGCTGATATTCCATGTCAAAATTGCTTCCCCCATGGAGACTCGAACCAGCGCAGGTCCCGTAGCTCTGCGCCAAGGCTTCCTGCCTTAACCACTCGGCTACGGCGCGGGACAATAAAATAACCATACTGTAGCTACAAGCCGGAGGGTCGAGGGTTCAAGTCCCGTTGGGGTCAGGATTTTTAAATTGACCCAAACCCTCTGGCGGCGCTATGGCCCTGGGGTCGACTCAGCCTCTAACTGAAATGAGTACCAGACGCTTGTTCTGGGGTAAAGGCGGCCGTCATGCAGGGCTGACAACCCGGCTGACATAAAGTGCCGATTGTCTAGAAAAAGTGGGAGCCTTAACCTCCTACTACCCCAAGGGCCTCCTGAGGCCTGTTGTGGGATCACTTTACTTTACTTGTAATATTACATATTACAAAACGCGTGTGGGAAGTAAAACCACTGCCCTCTTTGCAATGTATATACAGAAAAATATCGAAAGGGTAGTATTAATTATACAAAACAAATCGCTGCATTTTAAATGAACTGAACTCTATTTGAAACAATATAAAACAATAAATACGTACTTGCCACCATTTTATCACTGATATTGGTCTCAAGCCTCCTGTTGTTTCAACTAATAAACATTGCCCACATTGTTAACGTTAGTCAATTGTTTATAATGAACGCAAATATTTCCAACAAATATGTTATTATTTTACTTTTATTTATTATTTTGAAAACACCATCACGCAAAAAATAATGTACAACGCACGTTTGTGAAATGTTTTACAGAATCTCGGAAATAAAAAACCTCGCTATCGCTCGGTTTTTAAACATTTTCCTCGATTCTGTATAAACCACTTCCCAACCTCTATCCATGCGATTATTTTCAAAAAAGTCACTCTAAGCGTAGGCATACTCCTTTTTTCAACAAAATCCCTCTCCAATGTTCCTCCTTTTTCTTTTTTTAATAATTGTCTCTTTCCTCGTGATCCGGTTAAAATTAAGTATTTTTTTATACGCAATCAAAAAATTTGCATTTCGTGTGTTCCTTTTTCAACAAAGTCACTTTTCTTGACTAAGTTACTCGTATATCCAGCCATTTTCTATTTCACCAGGCTATGTTAACGTTTGTAGATGAACAGACAGGTGAATGGAGAAGACTACATAACAATGAACTACATGGTCTTTATAGAAAGCCAGATATAATAAGAACAGTTAAGTCTCGTAGACTGCGATGGGCAGGACATGTGGCACGTTTGGGGAATTAAAGACGTTCATGGAAATTTCTTGTAGGAAAGCCAGAAGGAAAACGCCCAGTTGGTAGACCAAGAATGAGGTGGGAGAACAACATTAAGTATGATTTGAGGGAAGTAGATTATACAGGGAATGATTGGAAAGCATTAGCTCAGGATAGGGATGTATGGAGAGCTTATGTCCGCGCGGTCATGGACCTACGGGTTCGATAGTGCCAGTGAGTAAGTAAGTTAACGTTTGTCCCGCGATGTAAGACGTTCAAAAATAGGGGTCAGCTTCACCAACAGAGGTAACTGTATTACGCCAGTTTAAGCTATGCATTATACATGGGGAAAACTGGCGTAATACAGCTACCTCTGTTGGTGAAACTGACCCTGAGAAAGTGAAAGTAAAGATTATGAATATAATTGACATGACGGCTCCCTTATGTTGTTCATAGAGCTATTATTTATTTTTAATATTCTTTACATTGATGTTTTCTTGCTTTAATAAAAATAAACTGCAGTTATTAGGCCTATAACACATATTATATTATGGAATCCTACGTATTTACACGTCGAAATTCCAATAACAAAAAAATTATCTTTTTGCAGAAACTGCAGAATAGAAAACTATGTTAATTTCGTAAATACATCATAGAGTTAAACAATAATGGAATATTCCATTCTTTCGCTTGGTGCAGTTTTATCTCGCGCCAGTTTTACGTGCCACAAGAAACACACCATTTACACACATAAGTAGACCCTAAACATGTCTAATATGTTTTCCAATCATTCCCTGTATAATCTACTTCCCTCAAATCATAGTTAATGTTATTCTCCCACCTCATTCTTGGTCTACCAACTGAGAGTTTTCCCTCTGGTTTTTCCTGCAAGAAGCTTCCATGCACCTCTTTCATTCTTATTATTCTTGCCACACACACACACACACACACACACACACACACACACACACACACAACACCACACACACACACACACACACACACACACACACACACACACACACAACACACACAGACACAGACACACACACACACAGACACACACACAGACACATACACAGACACACACACACAGACATACACACACGGACACACACTCACGGACACACACACACACAGACACACACACACACAGACACACACACACAGACACACACACAGACACACACACAGACACACACACACAGACACACACAAACACACACACACACACAGACACACACACAGACACACACACACAGACACACACACACAGACACACACACAGACACACACACACACACACACACACACACACACACACACACACACAAACACGCTAACACAGCCACACACACAGATACACACAGACACACACACAGACACACACACACACACACACACACACAGACACACACACACAGACACACACACACAGACACACACAAACACAGACACACACAGACATACACACAGACACACACTCACGGACACACACACACACAGACAGACACACAGACACACACAGACACACAAACGCAGACACACACACACAGACACACACACAAACACACACACGCACAGACACACACAGACACACACAGACACACACAGACACACACACAGACACACACAGACCCACACAGACCCACACAGACACACACAGACACACACAGACACACAGACACACACACACATACACACACAGACACACACACGCACGCACACACACACACACACACACATATATTGCAGATTTTCGCGGATGTAAGTATGAATATGAAAGTTTCCTTGGGTTTTCCGCGTCTTGGATTTAAGTTCAGCCTCTGGCCACTGATTCCGACGTTTCGGCATGATCCCACATGTAATTATCAAGGAATGATAAGTTCGAGTCACAGGTTTAGGTCTTATGTAATAAAATACATAGAGTTTTCGCTGTGGTCCGTTTCCGAAGACGTACACCCATCCAAGGTTTAGTTCTTATATATACATGCTATATACTTTTTGATGTGAATATCAACCATCTACAACCAAAATTTAATTACACCACTCGATAGTTAAAGGGTCAAAGAATTCGTTACGTTGTGTGTGGACTGTGACACATCGCGCGTGGCGGAGGGGGAAGCGCCGCCATTTTGAAGTCGTTTCGCTGCGTCACATAATTTTCGTTTAGTATACATTTTGACTCGGAGAAGTTACGACGTCCGTTTGAGTTTCAATCGTCAGCTCTCTTCAACATCTATTCGATTGAATACATAAAACCCCCCCCAATTAGAGGTTGTGAATAGTTTTAGTGAATATAGGCCCTAATATTGTGTTTTAAAGTAAAAAATTGAAATGCAGTAATGCAATATTAGGGCCATACTCGTCAAAGAAGCTCAATCAAAATATAGAGATCGTACACGCTTGGAAAGGGCTTATCATGGGCAATGCGGTAGTACCTATATAATAACCATATGACAGAGTGAAGTCGAGTGCCGGGAACGTAAAATTAATGAAAGCGTTCGAGCAGATCATCATGTCGTCCATGATTATGACTACTCTATATGGGGAGCAGCTGCGGCAGAGCAGAAAATTTTACCCGTATTCACGTAAAACACTCGGCCTGTTGTCCACGACACAGCCACACCGCCGATTTTTTCAAAGGCCTATATACAGAATATCGCCATATATAAATCATACTATATTATAGTATATATACTCTTAATATAATAAAAATTGTGTCACGTTGTTTGTCCGCGATCGAATCTTAAACTACTGAAGAAACCGATTTTAATAAAAGTTTGCACACTGTGTGCAGTTTGATCCAACTTGAGACTTAGGGTAGTTTATAACTAAATTTATAGAGTTGCATTATTTTTTATTGCAAATTATTTGTTTATTATTTAACAAAGAGTTATAATTATCTGTGAGTTCCATACGATTCTAACAGATGGAGGTGTAATTATCTCTGAGTTCCATACGATTCTAACAGATGGCGGTGTAAGGTAATTTGGTAAGGTAATTTGTTTATTATTTAACAAAGAGAGATCCAGATGGCTGTGATTTTTGTTGCAACCGCGAATTTCAATTGAGTTACAAATATTGATTATTTCATAATTTAAGTGTGTTCAGTGTTTATTTTATTTTCAATATTATTAATTTCGTGTGTAAGTATTAGTTTTAAGTAATCTGGCTGAAAGACAGCAACTTAATTAAAATTTTTAACGTATACCTTAGCCACAGCAACGCGTGGCCGGGACTTCTAGTATATATATGCATCATCATCATCATCAAACTTCACGGATAGGTCCTTGCCTGTTTCGATCTCACATCTGTTCAACCCAGCGATTTTTTGGTCTTTCTATCGATCCTCGACCTCCAGGATTATACACCAGTTCCATCTTTGGTATCCTATCGTCTGCCATTCTTTGCAGATGTTCTATCCAGTTGTTCCTGTGCTCTTCTATTTGTTGAAGAAGTGGTTGTACTTTTCTTTAACAAATAGAAGGACACAGGGACAATTGAATGAGTCATTTCAAAAAGGGATCATCTCCAATTTTTCTGAAATTCACTTTTTTTTTTTCATTATTCCATGTTTACATACCTACTTCCTTCGTTTTCAAATGAGGATGGATCAACTATACTATTCCTTTACCACTTTCTGACTTTATTCAGTAGCAGTTTCAGATTCAATATTTTGTCCTGAACAAGTTCAAACAGTTTTTTCCCCTCTCCTGTAAAATTTGATCAGCTGCAGATGATCCGTTTTCGAAATGACTCATTCAATTGAACAGAACATCTGCAAAGAATGACAGACAATAGGATACCATATATATATATATATATATACATATATATATATATATGTTATAATTAAATGTTTAACATTGAGCAATGCAAGCTTAATATGGTATGATAAGAAAAATAAATGCCTGGTCGGGATTCGAATTATTTTTCTTATCATACCATATTAAGCTTGCATTGCTCAATGTTAAATATTTAATTATAACATCTATAAAGCGTCACTGCTATAAGGTAAAAATATTCTCTTTAATTTTCTTACTTGTTATAGTCAGCTACTAGATGGCGGTGAAGACCGAGTTCTCGCGACATCTAGTAATAATGGAGAATATAATACATATATAAGAAAAATAAGTGTTTGAATTGGATTCGCCTGGTAGTGTAATGGATATCACGGTGAGGTACAGACTCAGAGATCCGGGTTCGAATCCTGTCCAGGCATTTATTTTTCTTATCATAACACACACACACACATATATATATATATATATATATATATATACACACACACTTGCAGAACCAAGATATATGTCGAAAACTTTTAGTTGAAAATAACTTCTACTGGAAATTCGAGATCGTAATAATTCATTGTTTTATAGTTTGTTGTGTTTCTCAGCCTGTACAGTTCTGAACATGGAAAGTGAATAAAAACCTTCACGCTCTCGAGGATTCATTCGCATCGCTGCAACACTTAGTCGTGCATCTCTCCTGGCCCAGCAACAAGAACTTGCAATGCTGCAGTTCTTCAGATTATTTCCTGCTTGTATGACGCAAATACACAAGGAATTTGCACCGCGTATTGGAAGGAGATTTCCTACAGGACCAGCCAGTACCAGTACGATACGAGATTATTCAAATAAAGCGGATCTATAAAATTTATGATTACAACTATTTTTTTTATGTTTATATTCTATCTTCAAGTTACTTGATATGAAAGTCTGCATCAACTTTCTTCGATTTGACCTTCACTAGGTCAAATATTACATAGGGTTACCGTAAGTGAACCATTTCCTCGTTTAAAACGAATTCAATATAGCCTGATCAAGTGCGTATTTTAATCTACAACACTAATTTTTATTAGTACACTATCCATCCATAGTAATTCTGCCCGAAGGCAGTTCCTTCACTGCAATTATAGCATTTCCATGCTATGCTTGCAGCTTTACAAGGGAATTGTAGGTGTGGTAGCTTCCCGTTGCTTTCCACACCGGTGAAGGATAATGATGATAATGATAATGGTAAGATGATAATGATAAGGATGATGGCCATATGATTTCGGGGACCGTTTGGGCCTTAAAGTTTTCCTGACATTTGTATTACAGGTGAGGAAAAACCCCGATAAAAACCTCACCCAAAAAAACTACCCCGACGGGGGATCGAACCCGGGCCCGCTGCGTGACAAGGCAGCACGCTACTCGAGACCACAGCGGTGGACTAGTACACTATCTACTTTAAAAATTAGATGAAAATTTGCTCAAGTCTCAAAATACGCTATTTTTTATTCTGTTTCTATTATACTTGTTACTTTTTTTAGTTGTTATTTATAGCTATAACGGCTGGGGGACTCGACATGCTAACCACATGTCACCCCTACACTGGCTGTTGATCATCTACCTCTGTGATTGACACATGTGAATGTGAAGGGCCAGCAGCCGGCTGGTAAAAGGGCAACCGCTTAAAAGTGGAAAGACCCTCAATCGGATCGGATTTATAGTCACTTTAACTGAAATAATAATAACTAACTAACTTACTCACTCACTGGCACTATGGAACCCGTAGGTTCATGGCCGCGCGGACATAAGCTCTACATACATCTCTATCCTGAGCTAATGTTATTCTCCCACCTCATCGTAGTCTACCAACTGGGCGATTTCTTTCTGGTTTTTCTACAAGAAGCTTCCATACACGTCTTTCATTCCTGATTCGTGCCACATGTCCTTTCTATCGTAGTCTACGAGAGTTAACTGTTCATATTATATCTGGCTTCCTATAAAGACCATGTAGTACATTGTTATTTAGACGTGTCCATTCACTTGTCTCTTCATCTCTCTTTGGTCCAAAAATGTACCTAAGAACTTTATTCTCAAATACTCGTAATCTCCTTTCCTCCCTTAAAGTAAGAGTCCATGTTTCGCATCCATATAATATAACTGGTAGAATAATAGTTTTATATATTTTCAGTTTAACGTTTTTTGAAAGGAGTTGGGAAGACAAGAGTCTCTGCAATGCATAATAGCACGCATTTCCAGAATTGTGCCTATGTTTAATTTCATTGTGCATCTCATTCCTACTTGTGATTATTGTTCCTAGGTATTTGAATTCAGCCACTTCCTCAAAATTTCCCTCATTTGTCATTAGCTGTCCATTTTCACTATATAATGTATTTATATGTGTGACCATATATTTAGTTTTATTGATATTTACTTCCAGTCTCAACTCCTTAGTAATATTGCAATATTTAGGCCTATATGCAGGCCTAGTATGACTATTGTTCTCCATAGTCTCTATGATGGTCTATGTAGCTCTGCTGATTCTACATAATTTCATGTTAATGTGAAACATAGAGTATCGGTAGGAGTTTATCACATGACTTGGTTTCTGGCAATGTGATAATATAGGCCTATGCCTAAAATTGTTATGGAATGGATCCCAATAGAAAGGAGGAAGAGAGGAAGACCGAAGAAAACTTAGATAGAATGTATACAAACAGCTAGGAATATCGGAGGATTGGAGGAAAATCATTGGATGGAAAGAGAGGAATGGCGTTTGGTTTCCGGAAGACGGCGGCAGCTGCCATGTTACCAGATGATGATGATGATGATGATGATGATTAATGATATTTAATTTACTGCTATTTGTCTTACTGTTGAGGAAAATCTTGAAAAATCTCAACCAGGGAATTTATCCGGGAATCGATATTCGGCTCGGCTGACGGCGTGATTTATTACACAATTCAATATATTAGCATCCTGACTCTTCAAGGTACCTGTTAATTACGTTAATTAATTCACATTTACAGATTTGCGATTCCAAATTATTCATTTGATCCCCAATCATAAAAAAAATAATTTCCATCCATCCATAGTAATTCTTCCCGAGGGCAGGTCTTTCACTGCAATCATGTCATTTTCATGCTATGCTTTGCAGCTTTACTAGGGAATTGTAGGTGTGGTAGCTTCCCGTTGCTTTCCACACCGGTGAAGGATGATGATGATGTTAAGGATGATGATGATGGCCATATGGTTTCGGGGACCGTTTGGCCCTTAAAATTTTCCTGACATTTGTCTTACAGGTGAGGAAAAACCCCGATGAAAACCTCACCCAGAAAAACTGTCCCGACCGTGGATCGAACCCGGGCCCGCTGCTTGACAAGGCAGCTCGCTACCTCGAGACCACAGTGGTGGACAAAAATAATTTATGAAACAAAATTACTTCAATTCGTTAGTTTTTAGTTAAAATTAAAAAAGAACCACATCATTTAGGAAAAACCAGGTAAGTCTTCTAAGTGATTTTTTACAGGAGAGCAAAAACTAGTTCAATGACTTACATCAAAGAGTGCATACATCGAAAATTCAATGCTTAATAACACCGTCACTATTCGCTTGACGACTTACCCGTTTTTACCGAACGTGCATCGGACCAAAAACTATCGGGTGATGTTAATAACTCATTTTCGACCAAAAGTGACTTACCCGGTTTTTCCTAATTGATGTAGTTATATATGAGGGCGGATCGGAAAGTAACGCACAATAATTTTTTTCTGCCTTGGTATTGCAGCTAGAATGTTGAAATTTCACAGAGATATAGTTTGAAGTTTTCACTACGATGGTATTTTTTTCTCAGGTGCACCTCTTGCGAGAGAAGCTTGAACTATGCAACAAAGATGGCGCGCATGCTACAGTCGTCCACCTGTGAGGAACAGAGAAGTGTTGTTCGATTTTTGTGGGCCAAAGGGCATAAACCCAGTGAAATTCACAGGGACATGCGTGGAGTGTATGGGGATGATTGTATGGACCGTAGCAATGTCTCCAGGTGGTGCACATTCTTCCAAGAGGGACGCGTGAACCTTAGTGATTCGCCACGCTCCGGCCGGCCGACAACAGCAGCAATCCCGCAGAATGTCAGAGGCATTGAGGCGGCAATTCTGAACGACCGGCGTGTGCAACTGCGAGCCTTATCGCAGAAGTTCAACATTTCCTAGGGCATATTGAAACTGGTAACACGATGGGAAAAATGTGTTGAGAAAGTTGGTGACTATGTCGAAAAGTAGGTAAAAGATGTAAGTTCATTTGTGATTTTTTTCCTTTTTTTTTTACTATTAAACTTTTTTTAAAAAAATTATTGTGCGTTACTTTCCGATCCGATCCGTCCCTCACAGGTGGACGACTGTAGCATGCGCGCCATCTTTGTTGCATAGTTCAAGCTTCTCTCGCAAGAGGTGCACCTGAGAAAAAAATACCATCTGTAGTGAAAACTTCAAACTATATCTCTGTGAAATTACAACATTCTAGCTGCAATACCAAGGCAGAAAAAAATTATTGTGCGTTACTTTCCGATCCGCCCTTGTACATATATATATATATATATATATATATATATATATATATGTGTGTGTGTGTGTGTGTGTTCTCGAGGAAGCGTGCTGCCTTTTCACGCAGCGGGCCTGGGTTCGATTCCCGGTCGGGACAGGTCGAACCCGGGTCGCCGGAGTGGAAGGTAGGGACTCTACCGACTTTTATTTGGTTTTTAAGAACTGGTGATAACTAGGATAGTCCAAAGTTCGCATTATGCAGAACTAGGTCAACAATTAACGTTAATGTTGTTTCCTGCAGGAAATGGAAGTGAATCCCTTTTCCCCCTCACTTTGTTTTCCCCTGTGGTGTTTAGTTATCAGTAATTCTAGGTGAAAGAGTTGACAATAACATCTTCCACAAATTTCCCTACTAACAATCTGGAATATACATTCAAATTATTAAGTCAGAATACTGCAAAATGAATAAGTTACACGTTCATAGAAATGGAGTGTTTATCTTGACTATTTAACTCATGCCACAAATGCTAGTCAATGACCAATCACGTTTCAATGAATGTTGTTTTACAATCAATGACAGTCGTGTTTCACCTCGCTCTTTATCGATTTCTCTTTATCAGCTCCTGCTTTTGTGATAAAGGAAGCTCCTCCTTTTTTAATGTTCTGATCAGGTCAAAACATTATTTTTCTCCAACAAATACATTGAATATAGCAAATAATGAAAAGATTGCTTGATTTTACTGAGTTGTTTACTAAAATAATAAAATGAATAACCCGCAATGTTGATTATGATATATAGTTTGATGTGTTTCATTATTTCTCCACTTGGGTGCACTCTTACAATATTGCGATCGTATTTGGCAATAAATAATATGATCAAGCAGCAGTGAATGAACATAACCTCACATTTCTCATTTGTTTTCAAACATGGCTGTTTACATTAAATATATAAATATTTTAAAATAACTATAGTTAAACAATGATTTGTTAGTAAACAGCTTAATTTTATTCGTTAAATAGTCCTAACAAATGCCACTCTTGATTTCCAAATCATTTAGATAAATTCACTCCTCACTTCGTGAGTCGTGAATTTATTGATAATTTGGAAATCACCCGTGGCATTACTTATGAATATGTTATAAATATTATGAAATATCTGTAAACATGTCGGTAGGCATTTACAATTATAAAGATGTAAGCATGTATTAGGCATATTTTTGACTTAATGTATTTTTTATTTACAGCTGATATTCGTACATGTATAAGCATGGAAAACATCTGACAACTTGTAGTAAGTGATAAATGTAACCAATTAATTATTTATGTTATGAGAAGGAACACATGTCCAAAAATACGTTGCTAATCCGGAATTGGATGAGAAAATGGATACAAATTAAAAGGTACATGGATAGAACAGGGTAAGTAAGTTTTTTTTCCCCAAAATTGAGTTTGAAGTGTCATTATATTGTCGATGGAAAGGACTATCATCTACAAGCGTAAAACAGTAAAATATACAGATTAGTCATGATTTATTTATCTTAAGCAATGCCACAAGTGATTTTAAATGTATTCAGAGGGTTTAGAAATCAAGAGTAGCATTTGTTGGGACTATTTATCGAATAAAATTAAGCTGTTTACTCACAAATCATTATTTAAATATAGTTATTTTAAAATATTTTTATATTTAATGTATACGGAGATGTAGAAAACAAATGAAACATGTTTGGTTATGTTTCACTTGTTCATCACTGCAACTTGATTATACTATTTATTGCCAAATAGGATCGCAATATTTTAAGAATGCACCCTAGTGGAGAAAAAATGAAACGCATCAAATTGTATATTATAACCAACATTATAGTTTACTAATTCATTTTTTAGGAAACAACTCAGTAAAATCATTATTTAAAACACAATTATTGGACACACAATTATCAAATGTGTAGGTCGAAGGAATCTGTTCATTATTTGCTATATTCAACGTATTTGTTAGAGAGTCAGTCACTGAAAAATAATGCTCTGACCTGTTCATATTATTAAAAAGGAGGAGCTTTTTTTATTTACGTAATCAAAATTCGATAATTATCGAGGTGACACGATTGTGATTGGTTATAAAACAAAATTCATTGAAACGTGATTGGTCATTGACTCCCATTTGGGTCATGAAGTCAAATAGTGTCCAAAGTTTGGTATTTAAGTAAGGAAGCATGGATGTTGTACAACTTAAATTACGTTTTATAGGTTTCAAGGAAAAAGTTACTCACCGGGACTTTTCTCCTTACACCCTTCAAATCATTTTTGGGTCATAACTATTGGGAAATTTATTACCCATCAATGTTTGATTGGTCTTCTCAGCATTTGCGACACCACATGTTAGTCATGTTTTGTATTCTTTTTCTTTGATCATATCCACCTGTCTTTGCACCACGGAATTTGTAAAATCTAATTGGTTTTGTAAATAAATCAGCATTTTATACTCTTATTTTGTTGTTAAGGTTTTTTCACTACCTCTAATTTATTATTAATTATTATTATTATTATTATTATTATTATTATTATTATTATTATTATTATTATTATTATCAACATTTACGGATTAAGCCCATGTGGCTTGTCCCGGTCTCATAGATTCTCATTCAAAAAGTTGAATCCATCTCTTTTTCGGTCTACCAACATTCCTGCGTCCTTTTGGTTTGTAATTAAGTATAATTTTTTATATGCATTCATCTGTCATTCTTTGAACATGTTTTTTCCAGTTTCTTCTAGATTCTTTTATTTTATCTAAAATTAAAAAAAAATATTTAGCTCATTTCTAATATCTTCACTTCTTCTACTGTATCTAGAAGTTTGCAGCCAGCTACACTTCTCAGAAAACTCATTTCAGCTGCTTCTATAGGCCTAATCTTCTCTTTTAGTTAAAACTCAAAATTGACTACCATTTAACAGTAAGGGGACTGCCACAGCTTTATACAATTTTAGTTTTGTTTCTTTATTTGTATGTTTAAATATTCTCTTAATTGTGCCACATATATAATTCATTTTATTGAGTTTGTTAAACAGATCTTCATTTTTAAAATAGCAGATTTCATAACCCAGGTATTTAAAATGGATCACTTGTTCAACGAATTTTCCCTCCAGAATTAGGGTATTATCTGATCTTTTAAAAGCTAAGATTTTCGTTTTACTTATTCTTAGCTAAATTTTGGAATTTCTTAGATTTGGACAGAGTGTATCTTTCTAAAATTGCCATCGCTGCCATTAGAGGATCAATTTTAATTTTAAGAAACCATCTTTACAAAATTTCTACTTTACGGTAGTATAATTCAATTAAAATTTGATTTTTTAAATGTATTTACAAAATGTATTTTTTAATGTGTTTACGAAATGTATTTCATTAATTTCGTCCCGCGCCGTAGCCGAGCAGTTAAGGTAGGAAGCCTTGGCGCAGAGCTACGGGACTTGCGCTGGTTCGAGTCTCCATGGGGGAAGAAATTTTCTCATGGTATTTCGGCCAGTATGGGACCGGTGCCCACCCAGCATCGTGAGGCAATTGGGTAGCTACAAAAAGTAGCGGCTCCAGGTTGAGGAACCAGCTATAACGGCTGGGGGACTCGACATGCTAACCACATGTCACCCCTACACTGGCTGTTGATCATCTACCTCTGTGATTGACACATGTGGATGTGAAGGGCCAGCAGCCGGCTGGTAAAAGGGCAACCGCTGAAAAGTGGAAAGACCCTCAATCGGAAATTTCATTAATTTCGAAAATTAATTTCTGTAGGGGGCCTATCGCTTTGTCCTTGAGACAATCCTCTAATGAGGAAAGTTGTAGGCCTATATAAAATATTTTGAAATTATAATTGTGTATAATGTTATTTAATTGAAAGAGTGATTTCTGTAGACCATCTTTTGAGCTAGATTTTAGAAAATGGTCATCTGCAAAAAGTAAGGTGTCTAAGATCTTATTTCTTATTTTGAAATGTGAGTCCAAAATTATCTGCCAATTATATATGATATTTATTAGTTATCTAGTTAATTGAACATCCTAAATCATATCATAGTTCACTGTAATTGTAACATCTATCCGTTTTGCAGAGCCATTAACATCTTCATTTCGGTATTTTTAACCCTTACATTTGTAATGTTTGCTATAGAACACATCAATTGTTTTAATTTATCTAATAATTTTAATAAAACAAAAGAAACCCAACGATAATACATTATTGAAATATGTGTGGAATTACACAATATACCTAATAATAACAATTATGCACGATTTCGTTTTCAGTGCGGTCCGCCACATTTAAATACGAGAAATTACTGTACTGCCAATTTAATCCACAAATAAGCAATATAATTCAAAATGCACCTATCAATACCACTGCATTTCAACTTAAAGAACTATAAATATCTTCAATTACTACTATATTATAGCCAAAGCAAAATAGAATAAAACGAGATGAAGTTACCATCAGGAAAAAAATAACACTTTTTAAACATATTCAGTCAGAAAGAAACCATCAACATATTGAAATTGAAAGCAATAACTAAAGAAAATGCAATAGCACTGATATATTAGATAGATAGATCATCGGTTGATTAATGTCTTTGACATCGTCCGATTCCTAATAGCCAATTTTGTCGGTCCATCCAGTCTCCTGGTTGTAGCTGTTTCTCCTTCATGTATAAATATATTCCCTGACTCCAGGAGGTTTTAGGCCTTCCTCTGCTTCGTCTTCAATCAGGTTTCCGTTATAAAACAGATTTTGGTAGTCGATCCTCTTCCATTCGCTGGACATGTCCGTACCATCTTAATTGTTGAGTTTTAATATAATCTAAAATAGTGTCTTCAATCTTCATTTTCTCCCTTATAACTGAGTTTCTAATTTTTTCTCTTCTTGAAATTCTTGCGGCCCTTCGTATAAAATCCATTTCCGTTGCCAAAAGGTACTTATATGTAAGATAAAAAGTACCTCAGATATACATTAAATCCAACCACTTAAATTTTTGAATACAAAGCTTGAGAGGGTGCGTCATGCCTTGTCGCAGATCTTCATATGACATAAAAAATACGACATAAAATTCAATGCATCTAGCAAACAATAACTATATCCAACAGAAATCTGACTGAAGGCTTTCTAATGTCCAACCACTAGACCTTTGCTTGCTGTTAATGACAGGGGATAAATCACTATCATCAACGACGAAATATCATATATCAAAAGAGCTAAAGAGGGGAAAAAATATCCCTAAAATAGTTGGAAGATAGTAAAATGACATATTTGATATCCCTTCCCAACTGTCGAGGACGCTTCCAGGAAACTGGAAATTTCCTCGACGAGATCTGAAAGAGAGTCAATATCTGGGAAGTTTTACTAATTCCATAATATAGTCGAGTCGAGCCTCAAAATTACCGGGACAAATGGTCATTGTCTAGCAACCCCGGGGTCCACTTGTGTAGGTGGGCCGAAGAACTGTCCACCACCTGTACGCGCAGGTCGCATGGCAGCTCGCTCTCTCTCTCTCTCTCTCTCTCTCTCTCTCTCTCTAAGCCAATTTAACGATTAAACATGTTTATGTGGATTGAAGATATCTACAGAGAAAACAAAATTATGGCATTTCAAGATATAAATCCTGTCAGAAGTAAAATCGTACTTGACAATAACATTTTGGAGCAGGTGAATAATTTTACTTATCTAGGATGTAATATAAATATACTACTACAAATTTTAGCTGATGATAACGTTCCACAACAATATATTACTAATATCTTCAACATCTATAAAGATAATGAAATCTTTGTTAAACAAGATGGCAAATTATCTTCTTGGGAAAAGATCAACACTGGAGTAAGACAGGGATGTGGACTTTCACCGGTGCTTTTCATTATATACATGAATAAATTAATAAATGAATGGAGGAAAACACAACGAGGATATATACCCATCAATAGGAACCTCAAACTCGATGCTATTCTTTTTGCAGACGATTTAGCTCTTCTGGCACTCTCCGAAAATGATTTGCAACGATCAATTTATAATTTACAAAAAATAGGTGCCAAATTTAATATGGAAATATCAATTAACAAAACTAAAATTATGGCATTTGATGGGAAGGACCCCATACAAAGTAAAATCTGTCTCCAGAATAAAATTTTAGAGAGATCTAATCAATTTAAATATCTTGGATATTATCTCTCTATCTGGGATGAAAAGGCTAGCCCTGAAAAAATTACTAGTTATAATAAAAGTTTAGGAATTATTAATCAAGTTATGAAACCATCCCTTGTACAAAAAAACACTAGATTACGTTTATATAACACTTTGGCTAGACCAGTGTTGACCTATGGTAGTGAAGCATGGACACTAAAAAGACAACATGAAAGCAGAATAACAGCTTGTGAAATGAGATTCATGCGCAGAACAGCGGGTCACACCAGATGGATCGGAAAAGGAACACCGATATCTTAAAAGAATTGAAGACTACGCCAATTTTGGAATATATTAAACAGTACCAACTAAATTGGAAACACCATCTTGAAAGAATGAGTTCAAATCGGATCCCCAAAGCTGTTTATAATTATATACCAAGAGGACGAAGATCACTGGGCCGTCCTATGAAACGCTGGAGGGAAAATTTTCTATAGGATCGTAACAGGCCTTGGCCTAATACTTGGAAGGAAGAAGAAGAAGAAGTAATATCTCATATGAAGAAGAAAAGGATGTAAATGCAAAAATATCAACATTTCAACATTTTTAAGAGTTTTAGGTTAATAAATTCTATCTTCAAGCCACAGTTACTCCAAAAACATTCAAGACTAAAAATATATAAAACACTGGCTCTTCCAACTCTTTTGTATGGTAGCGAAGTATGGACGTTGAAACAGAAGGATATACAAAGACTTAGATCTGCTGAAATGAGATACCTTCGGAGGACTGCAGGATACACACTACTAGATCACAAAAAAAAAAAATGAAGACATCTCAGAAGAAATACACATGGAACCTTTAGAAAACAAAATTTCTGATTATAAGTCAAGATGGATGCAACATGTTCATCGAATGGAAGATCACAGGATACCCAAACAAATGTTAAGATATCAACCTGCAGGAAGTAGAAGACCAGGACGTCCACTCAAAAGACTTCTCGTTGGTCCAAAAGCAAAAATGAATTTCCCTCGCGTAACTAACTTTAACGAGTACTCTGTGTTCAAACAAAACAACATAAGTTTTTATTATTGATTTCGTACATCTCAATGATGGATAAATCATATTTGAAGAGAAAAATTATACGCTCAGACCGGGACTTGAACCCGGGACCCTTGGTTCTCTAGACCAAGTGCTCTACCAACTGAGCTACCTGAGCAAGTACCGATCTAAACGCAAATCTTTCTCTATATACATTGTAATTCCCATCCACCAAATGCTGTGAAGCCATGCTTCTATCTTGCAAATGGCGGCTCCTTTATTAAGAAGACATATTTGGGAATTATACATTACAGCCAGTACGGCTTTTTCCAAGTTTTTATTATTGATTTCGTCAGTTGGTAGAGCACTTGGTCTAGAGAACCAAGGGTCCCGGGTTCAAGTCCCGGTCTGAGCGTATAATTTTTCTCTTCAAATATGATTTATCCATCATTGAGATGTACGAAATCAATAATAAAAACTTGGAAAAAGCCGTACTGGCTGTAATGTATAATTCCCAAATATGTCTTCTTAATAAAGGAGCCGCCATTTGCAAGATAGAAGCATGGCTTCACAGCATTTGGTGGATGGGAATTACAATGTATATAGAGAAAGATTTGCGTTTAGATCGGTACTTGCTCAGGTAGCTCAGTTGGTAGAGCACTTGGTCTAGAGAACCAAGGGTCCCGGGTTCAAGTCCCGGTCTGAGCGTATAATTTTTCTCTTCAAAAACAACATAAGGGTTGATAGGCAGTAAAATAAACCAACTTATCCTATTCGGGAAGTTCAGAGTGAAATTCCGGCATCGACTAACTTGACTGGGATTTTTTCGAGGTTTTCCTGAGTCTTCAATGCTAATTCTGGCTTGAAATTTTCTTACCACGATCCATTTGACCACAAAATAATCATTTTTCCTGGTGTACATAAAAGAATATACTGATTTTAAAGGTGTTGAATTATACTTTTTGCGCGATAGTGCGTTTTGTCGTACTTACAGCAATGGCGACCATGATTGAAAGTTCAACTTCCTACATTGCGGGGTTGCCAACCTAAATAACTGTGTGTAATATTACATATTACAAACACGTCTATGGGAAGCAAAACCACTGTCATCTATGTTTAATACGTAAAATGTATACACAAAAATATATCTAAAAGGTAGTGTTAATATACATTATACGAAACAAATCACTGCATTTTAAATGAACTGAACTTTTTTTGAAACAATATAAAACAATAAATACATACTTGCCGTTATTTTATGACTGATTTATGTCACCGCTTGTTGTAATCTCAACTAATAAACGTTGCCCACACTGTCAACGTTAGTCAATTGTTTATAATGAACGCATACATTTCCAACAAAGATGTTTTTATTTTGAAAACACCATCGTGCAAAAAAAAAATGTACAACGCATGTTTGTGAAGTGTTTTACAGAATCTCGGAAATTAAAAAAAAATCATTTTCCACGATTCTGTAAAAAAACACTTCCCAACCTCGCATCGTAATATGCTATTATGAAACATAGAAATAAGACTTATCAGACAGTGTGACTTTTTCGAAACAACAATACATAACTTATTAATATGAGTTGCTATTGTAACTACAGCAACAATTAAATTCCAGAGTTTGAGGTGGGTCCCCTAACAAGAAAATATCTAACAGCTGGTGTATTCTCGTGCTTGTTGGATGTGTTCATGATGCAGTGCATTAAGAATAGACATCTCGCAGAAGTTGGTTTGTTATCGGCGGATCATCTTAGTGGATCTGTCCATTGTTCTCTTCAGATCGTGAGCTTAGAGCATGCATCTCAATGTGTGATCAGCGCTACCTTCCTTAATAGTCTTACAACAAATAAAAACAAACTCTTAGTGTGGTGAAACTATGATATAAAAATCACACTACACTCTTATTTTCTTTGTGGCACATCAACAAACATTCACATGATCAATTATATAGTGAGGTTGGGAAGTGGTTTTTACAGAAGCGAGGAAATGTTTAAAAACTGAGCGACAGCGTGGCTTTGAATTTTCGAGATTCTGTAAAACACTTCACAAACGTGCGCGATGGTATTTTCAAAAATAATAAATAATTATGCAGATAGTAAACAGATAGAGGCTGCTGAAATGAAGATGTTGAGAGAAATAGCAGGATACCGAAGGACCGATAAAAAGAAAAACGAAGATATAAGAACAGAACTTAATATATTTAATCTCTGTGAAAGAATAAAATATTATCAAAATGCTTATCTTCAGCAAGTATTACGAATGAATGAACAGCGCATACCACGAAGAATGTATAATTATAAACCAAAAGGAAGAAGATTGTTGGGAAGACCATTGAAGAGATGGAAGGACCTATTCGACCTATAATGAGATCGGAACAGGCCATTGGGCTTAATCCTTGTTGTTGTTGTTGATGATGATAAATAATAGTAAAATAATAACATCTTTGTTGGAAATATTTGCGTTCATTATGAACAAATGACTAGACTTGCGCTGGTTCGAATCTCCATGGGGGAAGAAATTTTCTCATGGTATTTTGGCCAGTATGGGACCAGTGCCCATCTAGCATCGTGAGGCATTTGGGTAGCTACAATAAGTAGCGGTTCCAGCTATAACGACTGGGTGACTCGACATGCTGACCACATGTTACCGCTGCACTGGCTAGATGATCATCTACCTCTGTGATTGGCACATGTGGTTATGAGGCCAGCAGCCCGATGGTAGGCTAAGGGCCTTCTAGGCCTGTCGCGCCATGGAGTTATTAACGGCAATAGTGTGGGCAATGTTTTTTAATTGAGACTACAGCAGGCCGTGACACCCATCAGTTATAAAATGGCGGCAAGTACGTATTTATTGTTTTATAGTGTTTCAAATAAAGTTCTGTTCATTTAAAATGCAGTGATTTGTTTTGTTTAATGTATACGCACTTTTAAGTCACGCTTATACAGTTACCTGTTGTCTAATAATTAATTTTTCTCTATTTATTTAAATGTATACTATGTCATTAATAATTTTTTCTCGTTTTTTTATATATCTTGTACATATTATACATTTAATTCGTTAAATCTAGAGTAAATAAAAATACATTATAAATATTAATTGTATTGTATTTAAAACGTGTACTGTAATCGTTTATGTTTATTGTAATTTAGATGTAAGACTATTTTTTTGTATTTTTAAAACCTGGTTGAGTGGCAGACAAGGCCTTAAGGCCTTAACTCTGCCAGATAAAATAAAACTATTATTATTATTATTATTATTATTATTATTATTATTACTATTATTATTATTATTATTATTATTATTAACACTATCTTTTGGACATAGATAGATCATCGGTTGATTAATGTATTTGACATCGTCCGATTCCTAATAGCCAATTTTGTCGGTCCATCTAATCTCCTGGTTGTAGATGTTTCTCCTTCATATAACTTATAAACATATTCCCTGACTACAGGAGGTTTTAGGTCTTCCTCTGCTTCGTCTTCCCACAGGTTTCCATTCGAAAACAGATTTTGGTAGTCGATCCTCTTCCATTCGCTGGACATGTCCGTACCATCTTAATTGCTGAGTTTTAATATAATCTAAAATAGTGTCTTCAATCTTCATTTTCTCCCTTATAACCCAGTTCCTATTTTTTTTCTCTTCTTGAAATTCTTGCGGCCCTTCGTATAAAATCCATTTCCGTTGCCAAAAGGTACTTATTTGTTTTTGTTGTTAATGACCGAAGGTCTGCTCCATAAGTAATGATGCTTTTAACAATTGTATGATATATATTCATTTTATTTTTATTACTTATATTTTTATCCCACAATATTCCATTGAGGCAAGCAATTGCAAATTTTCCTTTATTTTTTCTATTTCTTATTTCCTCTTCATAACTCCCATTTTTATTTATTTTAATTCCTAAATATGTGATCTCACTACAAGATTTTTATTGATTCTCCAGTCTCCAAAATTAACAATAGAATTCCGAAACAGATTCTTCATTACAAACCACTAGGACGAAGAGATCTTGTAAGATCCTGTAAAAGATAGACCAATTCTAGCATAGAGATCGGAACAGATGATGAACAACTTTTGCATATCACTGTAGGATCTCACCAATTCTATAGCACACCTTTTCAACGTGTCGCCACATTGTTTCTTGACTACCATTTTGCATGACGACATTTTCTTGTTGGCTTCTTACCTGGAGATATTGTCACTGATTAACTTATTTTGTCCATAGATGGTCATTCATTTTGGAAATATGTAAATATGTCCACTTCATTACATATTGTATTTTTAAGATAATATCTGTAACTCCTGTCCTCTTCCTGATTCATGAAATTTTTTCACCATCTTTGAAGGTTTCTCCCAGCATTCATTCACCTTTTCATGCTTCATTGAACATTCTACATTCTTTATACAGTGCAATCAGTTAAGGTTTAGGACAACAGACGCAGGGTTTTGTGCTGGGCGATGTTGTTTATGTCTGCATATTTCTTTAATTGAGAAGTATTTCCGGTTTAAGACAATATTAGATTTAATATCGGAAGGCTAAAATCTCATGTCTGTTTTGGTATTTAGTTATGACAGACAGAAAACCCAGTCAGCTGTCGAGTGCTTAACTGATTGCACTGTAGGCTATATATACTATATACACATTCATTATATAGCCGTTTCATTTATACTCCCTTGACAGTTCAAGTATATCTCATCATCATCAACAACAAAGGTTAAGCCCAATGACCTATTCCGATCTAATTATAGGTCGAATTTCTCCTTCCATCTCTTCAATGGTCTTCCCAACATTCTTCTCCCTTTTGGTTTATAATTATACATTCTTCTTGGTATGCGCTGTTCATTCATTCCTAATACGTGCTGAAGATAAGCATTTTGATAATATTTTATTCTTTCACAGAGATTAAATATATTAAGTTCTGTTCTTATATCTTCGTTTTTCTTTTTATCGGTCCTTTTGTATCCTGCTATTGCTCTCAACATCTTCATTTCAGCAGCATCTATTTGTTTACTATCTGCCTTTGTTATTGTCCAGGTTTCACATCCATAGATATGAGATGGAACTGCCAATACTTTGTAAAACTTCAAAATAGTTTTCTTTTCTAGTCTTATTCAATAAAGTGCGTTTAATTGTGCCACATAGATTCAAGTACACCTATGAGCTAGTATTATTTCAATCAATGTTTTGTTCTTGGTTTTCCTCCTCTGACAAGAATAATCTTCGTTGGTTATCATTCTGAGACTATATTATTCCTGAAAACTTGCCTATTCTTTTCACGCCTTACTTCCTGACATTTGTCTTACAGGTGAGCAAAAACCCAGAGAAAAACCTCACCCAGGAACCTGTCCCGACCGGGAATCGAAGCCGGGCCCCGCTGCGTGACAATGCAGCACGCAACCTCGAGACCACAGCGATGGACTTTATTGAAATATTATCTGAATTAATCGCTACAACCTCCCATTTAATTAAATAAATAAACTCATTTATAATAAAATAAACTCTTAAAAAACCAATGCAGTTATTATTCATATTATTTACAAAACAAATCTCAAATAACAAATTGATGTAAACTTCATAATCTAGGAAAACATTCTTCACATTAATAATGAACATGTAAAGTCAGTTGGTATTTTTAGTCTTTTTGACATTTCAGCTCCGAGGGGGTGTGGATTCGATACAAGGAAATACCAATAGAATTTTTTGTATGACGATAATTAAAATATTTTGCATGGAGAAAAAAATAAATTTAATGTACCCTTTGTTTCAGATATATGATGTACATTAAATAATTATTTAACCATATACTTTTTCGGATAAGAATAGTATCCATCCATAGTAATTCTGCCCGAAGGCAGTTCCTTCACTGCAATCATAGCATTTTCATGCTATGCTTGCAGCTTTACTAGAGAATTGTAGGTGTCGTAGCTTCCCGTTGCTTTCCACACCGGTGAAGGATGGTGATAATGATAAGGATGATGGTCATATGATTTCGGAGACCGTTTGGGCCTTAAGTTTTCCTGACATTTGTCTTACAGGTGAGGAAACACCTCGATAAAAACCTTTTTCTACTGCCCCGACCGGGGATCGAACCCGGGTCCCCTGCGTGACAAGGCAGCACGCTACCTCGAGACCACAGTGGTGGACAAGCAAAGTATATGGTTTTTCAAATGTTTCTCTTGGCGTCGCGGTTCGCCTTAACAGAGAAAAGGCAGACAATAATCCCAACAAAAATGTAACTTACAGAACTGAGTCACTAGAATAGAATAGAATAGAATATGGAATTTATTGCCTTTTTTTCAGAATAAAGAAAATACATATGCATTTACATTGCGCACGGGCCTGCTTGGCCGAACGTGCATTATTTTTCCATGAATAAAAAAATAAAACTAATAATATAAACAAATACCTACAAATACACCTGTATCAAAAAACAATAACAGGCTACATATAAGTAAAATCTATGTCTGCACTAAATCAAAATAATACATATCTACATTCATCCACATTCCGTACATTAATATTAAAAAAAAATGCTAGAAAACAAATTAGAAAAAAAAAGCACACACACATACACCCACACACCCCCACACATATACACACCGCACGCTCATACCCCCCTCCCCCCGTCCCTGCAGACATTAAGTGCACTATCAGGCTATTCAACTTATCAGACCTACTTATTATATAACATGATTAAAGATCGAAAACAAAGACCATATTGAGATTCTTCTTATTGTTAATACATATATCCTTAATCTACAATTTTGTTATATCTCAATTTTCTTACTGTACCCAAAAATTTGCATGTTTTTGATTCACTCTCGATCCGTCCTAAAAGATCCCAACACGCCACTCTCCCTCGATCCGACCTGAGAAATCTCTCCGGCAGCATCTGTAATCTAAGTTGTTCTGCCTCTCACAGAATGCTATAATATGCTGCCAGTTTTCATGGTCATCGCATAGTGGGCATAGTTTAATGCCTTCCTCATTTGTTAAATTATGGGTCATCCATCCCCCCAAATGAAACCATGCAATATCACTTTTATCATCCCCATCCAAAGAGTCAATATATTTCTCCCTTCCCCACGAAAGTTTCAGTTCTGTCTGCAGGGTGAGCGATATTTTCTGACTACACTCTGCTTCTATATACTGTCTGTCTATATCGATTAGTCTCATAGATGCTATAGCACTTTTTAAGGGATCATGGTAAATATATGCAGTGTATTTCAGGTTAACTTGGTTTTCTTTCTTTACCTTTTCTACCTATCCGTGATTATAGCTGTAATATCTCTCTCTCTCTCTCTCTCTCTCTCTCTGTCCTGACCATCTCTTTCACACTCCATTCTCTCTCTCTCTCTCTCACACACACACACACACACACACACACACACACACACACACACACACACACACACACACACACACACACACAACACACACACACACACACACACACACACACACACACACACACACACCCACACACATACGCCACACACACACGCACGCACACACGCACGCACACACGCACGCACACACACACACACACAAATACACTTTCACCACTCATTCGCTGTGTTATTGAGAAATACCTAGCTTTGCTTATAAAACGCTCCACCGCTGTGGTCTCGAGGTAGCGTGCTGCCTTGTCACGCAGCGGGCCCGGTCGGGACAGGCTCCTGGGTAGTTTTTTCGGGGTTTTTCCTCATCTGTAAGACAAATGTCAGGAATCTTAGGGTCCCCGAAAATCATCCGGCCATCATCATCATCATCATCATCCTTCACCGGGGTGGAAACGAACGGGAACCTACCACACCTACAATTCCTAGTAAAGCTGCAAAACACAGCATGAAAATGCTATGATTACAGTGAAAGTAACAGGGTTGTCAAATTAGTCATTTTGCCAATGACCGCGTAGAAGGACGGACCATTAAAATCCATAGTAGCCTATTTGTCAGCTCTATACTTGCTAAAGAACGTATACGGAGGACAGGAAGTGGCAACATAGCAAAGGGAGAGAAATAGAAATATGTTAACATATTTTCCGCAAGTGCAGACAACTTGGAGGAGTAATAATTTTTTTAAATTATCAAAATCTACACTCCTAGTTACCCGGCATCCAGATTTGAGAAGTTATGTTCTTACCACAATATTGACACTTGGTCACAAGATAACAGTCTGCTAACAATCCCTCTTCCTCTTATTATAATTCTTTCACAGTAGCCTCTGCCCGCTTCTGGAATTTCCTTCCTCAAGACATCAGGGTTGCCGCACACTTTGCACTTTTAGGTCACGCTTTTACAAATACATGTTGTTAAAGATCTACCTTCGGGCAGAATTACTATGCATGGACTTATAAAACCTATTTACACACTGCTGTACCTTAAATCAGTAAAGATTAACTAAAAATGGAATATAGAAATGCAAACGTTATCGTTGTGGTGTAAAACTAGAATTACTTCCTTGTAAAGTAAATTAAAAAGGGGATTATTACAATCACATATATGATTAGTTGTTTATACACACATATAAAATCATCGCTTTACGTAGGCTAATTGACGCACAGTGAGTACACAGAACTTGTTGGGCGTAACACTGCTACCTGGAATCATGATTGTCATCCATACGTGTCTGATAGTGTAAATATACAGCTTCATCTTTCCACATGAAATCAAAACAAAACATCTTGTTATCCTTTCTTTGATTTTGGTAGAATAATAGGCCTAACTTAAACGGTACACCAGGAAGTGATTCTTAGAGATATAGAACAAAGAGTAAGGTGCGTGCAGGCAAACATTTTTCGGACACTTTTGAAATCCTGAATGGGTTGAAGCAAGGAGATACACTATCTCCTCTACTATTCAATTTTGTACTAGAGCATGCCATCAAATCTCTAGAGGACGAAGAAGGCCTACAACTCAATGGTATTAATAAGCTGTTAGTTTATGCTGATGATGTAGTACTATTGGCTGATAGCGAGGAGATACTATAGGACAACACGCACATACTATTGAGTAACACTAAGAAATTAGGACTGGAAGTAAATATCAATAAAACTAAATATATGGTCACACGTAGAAATGCATTATATAATGGAAATGGAAAGCTAATGACAAATGAAGGAAATTTTGAGGAAGTGGCTGAATTCAAATACCTAGGAACAATAATCACAAACAGGAATGAGATGCACAAAGAAATTAAACATAGGCTCAATTCTGGAAATGCATGCTATTATGCATTGCAGAGACTTTTGATGTCCCAACTCCTTTCAAAAAACGTTAAGCTGAAAATATATAAAACTATTATTCTACCAGTTATATTATATGGGTGCGAAACATGGACTCTTACTTTAAGGGAGGAAATGAGATTACGAGTACTTGAGAATAAAGTTCTTAGGAAAATTTTTGGACCAAAGAGAGATGAACAGACAGGTGAATGGAGAAGACTACATAACAATGAACTACCTGGTCTTTATAGGAAGCCAGATATAATAAAACAGTCAAGTCTCATAAACTGCGATGGGCAGGACATGTTGCGCGTATGGGGAATGAAAGACGTGCATGGAAACTTCTTGTAAGAAAGTCAGAGGGAAATCGCCCAGTTGGTATACCAAGAATGAGGTGGGAGAATAACATAAACTATGATTTGAGGGAAGTAGATTATACAGGGAATGATTGCAAAGCATTAGCTCAGGATAGGGATGTATGGAGAGCTTATGTCCGCGCGGGCATGAACCTACGGGTTCGATAGTGCCAGTGAGTAAGTAAGTAAGTATAGAACAATGTTTAATAAATTTGTAGCTTAATTAACGACATGCAATACTATAAGAAGGACAACTTCGTCCCCGAAAGATATAGAAATAATAATAATAATAATAATAATAATAATAATAATAATAATAATAATAATAATAATAAAAATAATAATAATAATAATAATAATAATAATAGGCCTAATACTTTATTTATTCTGGCAGAGTTAAGGCCATAAGGCCCTCTGTTCCACTCAACCAGCACAAATACAAATAAATATTTGACAAATATAGACACTATACTAATTATAAACAGTTAAAGATACAATAATGTAGCAATGTAAATTTCATGTACAAACAACATTTTATAGGGTAACAACAATAATGATACGATAATAATAATAATAATAATAATAATAATAATAATAATAACTTAATATAAATATGATAAATTATACGAGACACACCAATTAATATATATATATACCTTACACTGGGTAATAATGAAGTCGAGGTTAGAGCAAATATAAATTTAGATTTCTTTTAAAATATGCCAATGTCCGGTAGCCCCTTATTTCTTGTAGTAGGGAATTCCAGTTGCGAGAAGTGGAGATGATATATGACATGGAGTGATGTGATGTCCTATGTTGCGGTATATTAAGCAAGAGACTATGTTGTGATCTTGTGTTTAAGTTATGGTTTGAGGATAGATACTGGAAACGGGATGATAAATAATTGGGAATCGAGGTATGTAGGATCTTAAATAGGAGAATTAGACAGTGCGATTTTCTTCTCTCTTTTAGATGTAGCCATGACAGTTCGTGGAATAATGGAGAAATATGGTCGTAAAGCTTTAACCCATTGTGAATTTCAAAATGTTCTGGAAACTGTGTCCATGCACTCTACTCTTTGTGCCATTTAGACATATTCTAGTCTAAGTTATTAGGAATTCCAAACTCTAACATGATACTGTATAACTTCTCCCTCTTAATTGAATCGTATACCCTTTTGAAGTAGGCCTATGTATATATATAGGCCCCTATATATATATATATATATATATATATATATATATATATATTATATATGATATGATATGAAAAGAAAAATGAATTATTGAGTCGGGATTTGAACCCGAGTCTCTAAACTTTGTACGTTTAGCGTTCTAATCAACTGAGCTACTCAAGTATTCCAACACAAACATACATTTTTCTTATATATGTAGCATTCTCAATTCACACAAGAGGTAACGGGAAGTCGTTCTAACTGACATCTAGTGACCAACAGGTAAGCGAATTTTTAAAGAGAATATTTCCTTTATAGCAGTAACGCTTGTATATTTAGATATTATAACTATATTTTTGACATTAGGCAATGAAAGCAAATATGATATGAAAAGAAAAATGAGTTCTTGAGTCGGGATTTGAACCCGAGTCTCTAAACTTTGTACGTTTAGCGCTCTAATCAACTGAGCTACTCAAGTATTCCAACACAAACATACATTTTTCTTATATATGTAGTGTTTTCAATTCACACAAGAGGTAGCGGGAAGTCGTTCCAACTGACATCTAGTGGCCAATATAATAGTTAAGCAAATATATAGTTGAAAAGTTGCCCCGAAAATGATCTAACCCACAAACTATAAATTGTTGGGAAAACGAAAAAAATCATACTTATAAGTTAATGTTCATTTTGAGGCTATCACCTTTATTATATCATATGCATTTTAATCTCTCATCCAATTGGAATCATATAGAGCCAATATGAAAGCAAAATAACATGCTAATAACTAAATATTAACAATTTAATAGGGCCTATATCATTGAGTACAAAAGTGATCTATCTCTCTATACAGTGGAAAAGTAATCTAACAGATATTTAACTAAAATACTATAAAAATAAATAGAAAATACATATTGAACACTGATTCAGTTAGAAACATGTCTATCTTAACCCTTAAATTCATAATGTATCCTTTTGGATACACCAGTTGGTTTAATTAATTTAATATTTTTAATAAATCGGAAGAAAACGAACGAAAAGAAACCATTTAAATATGTGTCTAATTATACAAAATACCTAATAATAACAGTTATAAAAGATTCCGTTTTCAGTGCGGTCCGCCACATTCAAATAACTGAGACAAGACATTTGTCTTTTGCCAAATTAAGGGTTAATCCGTTTTCAGTATTTATTTTCAATTTAATGTTATTTCGTAACATTCTTTGCGTCTTTCTTACTTTCACTCATTTTCTCTAAGATTATGATTAGAATTCACGGAACTGTGGTGGAACGAATTTGAACATGTGCAATAATTGTTTTTCTGCACTGCTATTAATGACTTTACTAACTGCCTCCGCCATTTTATTGCATGTAGATCACTATATGCTTGAAAGTCAATTTTTAAAAATAAATAAAACAGATCTGGAAGAGATTATGCATAATATTACATGCACCATACTCTATGGATGGATTACTAATGCATTGGAAACTCAACTTTAAAATTTTTGAGGGTTAGATCTTTTTTTGGGGCAACTATTCAATTGATGAAGAGTGCCATTATATTCCCATTTCTTTTCTAAATTCTTGTGATCTGTTGTAGACCTGTTTCTTCTAAATCCACATTGATTATATCCTATTATGTCATCAGTATAAGGAGTAAGTCTGCTTACTAATATACTTGTTACAATTTTGTACGAAGTTGACAGTGATGAGATCTTCCGGAGTTGTAATCAGTTTCATCTCTTTTCTTATAGATTGACACGATAATCGATTCTTTCCAGCCATTTGGAAGAGCCTCTTTTTCCCAAAACATATTAAGCAACGGACATATCTTGTCCATCAATCTTTTTCCTCCGATTTTTATCAGTTCTGCTGGGATTCCATCTGAAACGGAATGCATATTTATTTTGTTAATTAAGTAGTTTGCATCCAGTTTCTTTGCGTTGGAATTTCATTTTCATCTTGACACTCTTCAATATATTTTGTCATATTTCTTTTGTAATTGGGTTACATCAGTAGACTATCTATGCTATATCTGTTATGTTCATTCATTCATTCCTGTGTAGGGCTTTGTCTATCGTTATGCATTTATTTTTGTCGTACTTACAGCAATGGCGAGCTGATTGAAAGTTCAACTTCCTATATTTCGGGAGTGCCAAACTAAATAAATATACTGTAATAAAATAACTATACTGTAAAAGTAAAGTAAAGTAAAGTGATCCCACAACAGGCCTCAGGAGGCCCTTGAGGTAGTGGGAGGTTAAGGCTCCCACGTTTTCTAGACAATCGGCACTTTATGTCAGCCCTGCGTGATGGCCGCCTTTACCCCCAGAACAAGCGTCTGGTACTCATTTCCATTTGAGGCTGAGTCGACCCCAGGGCCATAGTGCCGCCAGAGGGTTTGGGCCAGTTAAAAAATCCTGACCCCAACGGGACTTGAACCCTCGACCCTCCGGCTTGTAGCTCAGTGCCTTAACCACTACGCTACGGCGTGCCCCCTTTATAAAGTGATCCCACAACAGGCCTCAGGAGGCCCTTGAGGTAGTGGGAGGTTAAGGCTCCCACGTTTTCTAGACAATCGGCACTTTATGTCAGCCCTGCGTGATGGCCGCCTTTACCCCCAGAACAAGCGTCTGGTACTCATTTCCGTTAGGGGCTGAGTCGACCCCAGGGTCATAGTGCCGCCAGAGGGTTTGGGCCAGCTTAAAAATCCTGACCCCAACGGGACTTGAACCCTCGACCCTCCGGCTTGTAGCTCAGTGCCTTAACCACTACGCTACGGCGTGCCCATAACTATACTGTAACATTACATATTACAAACCGCGTGTGGGAAGTAAAAACTCTGCCCTCTGTGTATACTACATACAATGTATATACAAAAACATCCAAAAGGTAGTGTTAATATACATTATAAGAAACAAATCACTGCATTTTAAATGAACTGAACTTTATTTGAAACAATATAAAACATAAATACGTACTTGCCGCCATTTTATCACTAATTGATCTCACGGCTTCCTGTAATTTCAACTAATAAACATTAGGATAATGTTTGCATTAAGCGCAGTGAGAATTTTTAGTCTCAGGCAGACACCACGCGCATGCGCCAACAAACGCGAAGCGGTTTACTTTATGGAATATCGCGATGCAGCCAACATTATGCATGCTATTTAACAAACCTAAAAGCTAACCTAACGCAATTTAAGCACTCTAACCTGTGAAAGAATGCAACACACAAAAATAAATAGCAAGTTCTGAAATTCTAAAGTACATACTCTATGTTGGCTGCACTGTTGTTCTATAGATTATTCGTTAAAATCAATATGCCTGCCACATCTTCATGTTACGTATATAGTTAGATATCATAGAAAAATATGTTGAAATAATCGTTACAAAAAATGTAACATTTATTGTAAATAGTGTTAAATAATTAAACAATATAACCTGTTGGCACATGTGCGTGGCTTCTACCTGGGTCTTAGAAAAAAATCTCACTGCCAAACATCAGCCAAACATTGCCCACACTATTTACATTAGTAAATTGTTTATAATGAACGCAAATATTTCCAACAAAGATATTATTTTACTTCTTCTTCTTCTTATTCTTCTTCTTCTTCTTCCTTCCAAGTATTAGGCCAAGGCCTGTTACGATCCTATAGAAAATTTTCCCTCCAGCGTTTCATAGGACGGCCCAGTAATCTTCGTCCTCTTGGTATATAATTATAAACAGCTTTGGGGATCCGATTTGAACTCATTCTTTCAAGATGGTGTTTCCAATTTAGTTGGTACTGTTTAATATATTCCAAAATTGGCGTAGTCTTCAATTCTTTTAAGATATCGGTGTTCCTTTTCCGATCCCATCTGGTGTAACCCGCTGTTCTGCGCATGAATCTCATTTCACAAGCCGTTATTCTGCTTTCATGTTGTTTTTGTAGTGTCCATGCTTAACTGCCATAGGTCAACACTGGTCTAGCCAAAGTGTTATATAAACGTAATCTGGTGTTTTATTGTACAAGGGATGGTTTCATAACTTGATTAATAATTCCTAAACTTTTATTATAACTAGTAACTTTATTATTATTTTATTATTTTACTATTATTGTTTTGAAAACAGCATCGCGCAAAAAATAATCTACAACGCACGTTTGTGAAGTGTTTTACAGAATCTTGCAAATTAAAAACATTTTTCTCGATTCTGTAGAAACCACTTCTCAACCTTGCATCGCAATATACTATTATTGTGTAAATTAGTTGAATACAGAGCGAGTTGTCTCAAGCGGTAATGTTTGTGACTCGTATTCTGGAGGGTTCAAATCCCGGTGCCAACCAAACTGACAGAGGTTTTTATCAATCATCAAGGCAAATGCTGAGTTATAATTTTTAATAGTAGGATTCATTTCATCATAATCACCATTTTGTTGTATCATTATAGTACAGGAACTTCGGGTAATTTGGACCCCAATTTTCAATTTAATGTTATTTTTCTTCCTTTAATTAAGGGATTTGAATGTTGTTTAATTACAGCGATATCATTAGTGTGTCGACCGCTGTGGTCTCGAGGTAGCGTGCTGCCTTGTCACGCAGCGGGCCCGGGTTCGATCCCCGGTCGGGGCAGTTTTTCCGGGTGAGGTTTTTATCGGGGTTTTTCCTTACCTGTAAGACAAATGTCAGGAAAACTTTAAGGCCCAAACGGTCCCCGAAATCATATGACCATCATCATCATCATCATCATCCTTCACCGGTGTGGAAAGCAACGGGAAGCTATCACACCTACAATTCCCTAGTAAAGCTGCAAGCTTACCATAAAAATCCTATGATTGCAGTGAAGGACCTGCCTTCGGGCAGAATTACTATGGATGGATCTTAATGTTATAACTATGAAATAGCATTACTATTGTATTCAAATGTGAAAACATCTTCATAATTTATAAACTTTTTTTTACGTTACAAGAAAGGTCCACTTTAACTTACCCGGTAAAGAGGATCCCAGAGTCCATCCTAGCCTTTAATAATAATGATGATAATAATAATAATAATAATGATGATGATGATGATGATGATAATGATAATAATAATGATAACGATAATGATAACAATAATGATAACAATAATGATAACAATAATAACAACAATAGTAACAACAATAATAACAATAATAATAATTCTTTATTTTAGCTGGCAGAGCCTTTAGACTATTTTAAATTTATTTACTCTATTAATTTATACAGACAGACACAGATTAATGTGAACGTATTTATATTAAAAAGCGTTGATATTTATTTATTGTTTTGAAAAATTATCGTTGATTATAATATTCACACGTTATTCATCTGCAGACAGCGACGGTCTTTGGGTTTAGGTAAAATTACAAGGATATTAAATACAATTAATTACGTGTGTGGCTTTTACATATAACTAACTCACTGGCACTATCAAACCCGTAGGTTCATGGCCGCGCGGACATAAGCTCTCCATACATCCCTATCCTGAACTAATGTTTTCAAATCATTCCCGGTATAGCCCAATCTACTTCCCTCAAATCATAGTTAATGTTATTCTCCCACCTCATTCTTGGTCTACCAACTGGGCGTTTTCCCTCTGGTTTTCCTACAAGAAGCTTCCATGCACGTCTTTCATTCCCCATTCGTGCCACATGTCATTCCCATTGCAGTCTACGAGACTTAACTGTTCTTAATATATCTGGTTTCCTATAAAGACCATATAGTTCACTGTTATGTAGTTTTCCCTATTCACCTCTGTGTTCATCTATCTTTGGTCCAAGAATTTTCCTACGAACTTTATTCTCAAATACTCGTAAATGGCTTTTATATATAGCAACCTTATTGATAAAATATACGTGTTCGTGTAAAGTGGACCCAGGTCCACTTTAACCGCCTCCTGGAGGATCTACATTAACCGAATTCCTTTGTTACCTTTAATTATTTTATACAGCCACCAGTTCACATAATATCAAACCAAATCCGTCAGTATATTAAAACATCATCTATATAATATATTTAGGAGTTTTTTGAACATTTGGAATATTCAATAGCAGAAATTATGAATTGATTCTTAGCTTGAAAAATCTTTTAAATGACCGTTTTCATAAATATCACAAATAAATTCTTCTTCGCACAAAGAATAAAATAAACTGGCCATGAACACAACAAAGTTGATGAGGGGAAGAAATTAAAATATTTTCTGTTCCATGGAAGCACCGATTAAAAAAAATATTAACAGGGACCACTGCAAGCGAAAGGTCCACATTACCCGAACTTCCTCTACGAGTTTAGTGAGTTTTACGAAAACGAGGAAAAAACATTTCAATTTCCGATTTTTTGTAAAATCACTGAACTATTTTTCGCACGATAAATATTGATATCCTATAATTTAACTCGTGTCCAACTAAGGGTCGGGTCGAGGATGAGATGAGATGAATCTCCTTGTGGTCTTATTTCTTAAATATCTTCTTGTTGAACCACATATCTGTTGAAATTTCCCTAATTTATTCTCCGTGTCCAAATTCTGCAGGTACGTGCATCCCAGATAATTGAAACAAGTTACTTGTTCAATTAAGTTTGCTCCAATTTAAATTTTTGTCATTTTATGCTGAGTTCCAATAAATGCCATTGACTTATATTTTTCTGTTGATATCTATAAATTCCAGAGCATGGGCAACCACAGGAATGATTCTCTTTAAAGTAAAATACCTATGGTTTGACCGGGAATCGAACCCGGGACCTCATGAACAGTAGTCAGAAAGGCTGACCACTAGCCCAAGAGCCTGGTCTCAAGTTAGCGTTTGCCTTGGCGACTGAGGAATCTTGGAATAAAACCCGGTATTTGAAACAGGGACCTTAACCCTTAAATTCGTAACCTATCCTTTTAGATACATCAGTTGGTTCAATTAATTTAATATTTTGAATAAATCAGAAGAAAACGAACAAAATTAAACCACTTAAATGTGTGTCTAATCATACAATATACCTAATAATAACAGTTATACAAGATTACGTTTTCACTGCGGTCCGCCACATTCAAATATCTAACAGAAGAAATTTGTGTTCCCTTGATGTTAAGGCAAATGCCGGAGTGGTCCCCTAGCATCCACTAGTAAAGTCATCAAAGTCCAAAAAATATTCTAAATTCAAAATTATTAAATAAGAACAGCTAAATCCGAAAAGAGCCGTTTCTGATTGGAATGCCGATTTGACTTGCCGCTCTTGCCCTTTTGAGGGTTGGCGGCGTCCGTGGCTGTGGTGGTCTTCCTGCTGGCGACTCAGTGGATCAACTAGAACATCATAAAATTCACCTAGAAACTGATTGCGGGATTGGAGTTCCCTACGGCTGGACCTTTGATACCGGACTGCGAACAGTTGTCGTTAGCAGGGGATATATATTAACACAATCAAGTCACGAACTTTTAAAGTTCAAACAAGACATATTCTACATCAACGACGAAATACTTAAATCACAAGGGCTAAAGAGGGTATAGAAGTCCCTAAAGTAGCCGGAAATTGCTGTTTCCCTTTGGTCGAGGACGACTTCCATAAAATGGATGTTTTCCTTGACGGATATAGAGGGGAAAACAGAATTTCCATACGTACCAGTGTCCAGTGTGTGGGATACTGGAGTGGTCCCTTAGTATCCACTAGTAAAGTCATTAAAGTCCAATAAATTTTCAAAATTGAAAATTACTTAATTAGAACAGCTAAATCCGAAAAGAGCCGTTTCTGATTGGAATGCCGACTTGACTTCCCGCTCTTGCCCAAAAGGGTTGGCGGCTTCTGTGGTTGTGGCGGTCTTCCTGTTGGCAGCTCAGCGAATCAACTAGAACATCAAATAAACTTTATCAGCAGTCAGCATCTGAAGGCTTGATAACGTCCGACCACTAGACCTTTGCTACTAGACTACTACAAGATGTCGTCGGCAGGGGATATATCACCAAATATCAACGACGAAATACTTAATTCACAAGGGCTAAAGAGGGTTGGAAATCCCTAGAGATAGCCGGAAGTTGTTGTTCACCATCGAACAATTCCCATATACAGGGTGATTACAAATGATTGGAGCGATTTCATGATTTTATGGTAGCTGTAGTATTCGACATATTTTCACGAACTTTTACAGATACATAGAGCAACTTCCCAGGTTTTTTTTGAGATGTTACAGGTGCTCCATATGCTCCCCCTTGGTGATTCTGCAGATATCAAGTCTGTAATCAAGTTCGTCCCATACTCGACGTAACATGTCCCTATTAATTTGTTCAAAGGCATTGATTATGCGAGCTCGCAGTTCTGGTAAGTCTACTGGTAAAGGAGGCACAAACACTGAATCTTTCACATACCCCCAAACAAAAAAATCGCACGGCGTCAAATCGGGGGAGCGTGGAGGCCATGACAACAATTTCTGATCATTCTCTCCACTGCGACCGATCCATCGGTTTGGCAATCTCATGTTTAAAAATTCACGAACATCGTGATGGAAGTGTGGTGGAGCACCATCCTGCTGGTAGATGAAGGTCTCACTGTCGGTCGTCAGCTGCGGCATGAGCCAATTTTCCAGCATGTCCAGGTACACGTGTCCTGTAACGTTCTGCTCGCAGAAGAAAAAAGGGCCATAAACTTTGAACTGAGAAACCGCACAGAACACACTAACTTTTGGGAGTCGCGAATGTGCTGCACAATAACGCGGGGATTTTCTGTGCCCCAGATTCGCACATTGTGTTTGTTCACTTTGCCATTCACAAAGAATGTTGCTTCGTCACTGAAGACAAGTTTCTCACAAAAACCATCCTCATCCATAAACTGCTGCATTTGTGTACAAAATTCAAACCGACTCACTTTGTCAATGGGCGTAAGGGCTTGTAGAAATTGCAAGTGGTAAGGTTTATGCTTCAATCTTTTCCGCAAGATCTTCCAAACGGTCGGTTGTGGAATGTTCAGCTCTCTGCTCGCTTTTCGTGTTGATTTCTGTGGGCTACGTGTGAAACTCATCCGCACACTCTCAACCTTTTCTTCACTCACTGAAGGACGACCCGTTGATTTCCTTTTACAGAGGCATCCTGTAGCTTTAAATTGCGCATACCATCGCCGAATGGAGTTGGCACTCGGTGCATCTTTCTCGAACTTCGTTCTGAAGTGTCGTTGCACAGTTATCACAGATTGAGTTGAATGAAATTCAAGCACAGCATATGCTTTCTCCTCGCCTGTCGCCATCTTTGATAACTGCTGCGCTCTCTCGGTTTAAAGCTGAAACACGGCTGCGAGAGAAAACAAAAAAAAACCTTATGAGTTTTTATACATAACTTTAAAGTTCTGTGAAGATATGTCAAATAAGATCGCTACAATAAAATCATGAAATCGCTCCAATCATTTGTAATCACCGTGTAGTTGGCCGGGGACGCTTCCATAAAAATGGATGTTTCCCTGACGGACATAGAGGGAAAATGAATGTTTGAGAAGTGACACAATTTCCAATACATAGTGGTGGTGGTGGTGGTGTTTTGCCACCTTGATGTTAAGGCAAATGTCGGAGTGGTCCCCTAGTGCCCACTAGTAAAATATAAAAGCCCAATAAATTTTCAAAATTCTAAATTATAATTATCATCATCATCATCATAGTACATTCACGAATTTAGGCCATTTGTTGGCCTGTTTCGGCCTCAAGAGAAACACCATCCAGAAGTCTTTTGAGTGGACGTCCTGGTCTTCTTCTTCCTGCAGATTGATATCTTAACATTTGTTTGGGTATTCTGTGATCTTCCATTCGATGAACATGTTGCATCCATCTTGACTTACAATCAGAAATTTTGTTTTCTGAAGATTCCATGTGTAATTCTTCTAAGATGTCTTCATTTTTTTTGTGATCTAGTAGTGTGTATCCTTAGATCAGCTAAATCCGAAAAAAGCCGTTTCTGATCGGAATGTCGACTTGGCGGCATCTGCGGTGGTGGCAGTCTTCCTCCTGGCGGCTTAGTGAGTCTGCTAGATCATCATCAGGATCATCAGTGACGACCAGTGTCAGAAAGGCTTCTTAATGTCCGACCACTGGATCTTTGTCTCCTGATCTGCGTGTGGTCAGCGCTGGCGATGGATAAAATCACTCACCATCATCAACGAGAGAAACTATATCACAAGAGCTAAAGAGGGATAGAAAACCCTAAAATAGCTGGAAGTTAGTTTCATGGATGCAGATTTGATTCCCTTCCTAGCTGTCGAGGACGCTTCCAGAAAACTGGATGTTTCCTTGACGAGATCTGAAGGAGAATACATGTTTGAATACAAAGTCGAGTCGAGAGTTTTGCCAATTTAAGGGTTAAACGCTTCTGACAGAGCCAATTTGCTCTGTTTTATTAACGTCTACTACAGATCGAGACCAGGAAAAATAAAATAAAAAATGTTAAAATTTAATTTCACTAACTTGCTTCTGAAAATGCGCTGTAGCGAAGCGCGCAACCTTGGTGATCCCGAGGGTCAGGCCGATAATTGCTAGGCGATGTGGTAATAACAATTCTGACAACAAAATATATTAAACAGTCAAACTCCGCTTCGAACTGCACCTTCTTAAAATATCCCGCGGGCCCGCAAAGTCCATTAATGCCTAACACCTTGTGACGTGTACCAAATTAAAAACTCCACACAACTCTTTTTGGGAATAACAGAGTTATGTCACAATTAAGTAAAATTTCTTTTTGCAATGATCATCATCATCATCATACAGGGATTAAGCCTGTTGGCTCGTTCCGGTTTCATGAAAGCTAGAATTGTTAAAATTGTTCAGACCATCTTCTGTGTGGGCGACCAACATTTCTCCTTCCGTGCGGTTTATAATTCAGCAATAATTTTGGAAATCTTCCTTCTGGCATTCTATCAATATTTCTTTCATTTTGCAATGATATGGACCTTATAGAGAATTGTCTCCAATCGATTTGCTTCCCAGGAAGACCTCGTATTTGGATCTGAAAGCACGGCAGTTGCAAGATCAATCTGGTTGTTAACCCAAGAAATTTACCAACACCGGGAAAAGTTCAAATCTTGCATTATGTCTACTCCGGTAGCATGATAGGTGTTGAATAACGACTGTCCTTAAACCTAAACTTAACCTAAATCCAGACCATGGGAGGCCACAGGAATAATTTCATTAAAAAAATCCTGTGGTCTGATCGGGAATCAAACCCAGGATCCCATGAACTCTAGTCAGGATCTGGCCGCAAGGACTTGAGGCTGGTCAAATTTTTATAACGTGACATAATTTATTTTCATTGTAACTTAAAATACAATATATAATAATATAAATTTACTAATGTCCTCGTAATTTAGGCCTATATTGTTTACCTTAGATCGTTCACTTGTAAAATTATTAATTAAGTTTACCATGATGTTGGCGTAGTTGCTGTTTTTGTAAATATTTTAGTACATGATACAGTAAAGTTCAATTTTCTGGGCTGAAATGAGACATGATACGAAATAAATAATTTACATGTTTAAGGGTCGGTTTCACCAACAGAGGAAACTGTATTACGCCAGTTTAAGCTATGCATTATACACGGGGAAAACTGGCGTAATACAGTTACCTCTGTTGGTGAAATTGACCCTAGAAAGCAAAACCCGCATATGCAAAACGATAGTTCGCCCAGTTAGCGTATATGGAGCAGAAACTAGGGCTGATACAACAAAAATTAAACAAATAATAAGCACGTGTGAAATGAAAATCTTAAGAACTATTCAGGGGAAAACATTATTTGATAAAATGCACAACACAGAAATTAAAGACAAATGTCATATTCATGACATAACCAAATTTATAATAAATAGACGAAAATATTGGAAGGGTCATATAGAAAGAATTGAAGACAACCGACTTGCAAAAAGAGCTAAAGAAGATAGATCAATAGACGGGAGAAGAACAAGAGGAAGACTAGCGAAGAGCTGGATAGACAGTGAATGCACATCCAATTCGTCTGCCTCCGATGAGTGATTTTGGAAATAAACAGGATGAAAATCCTACAAATTATCAAGAAGAAGTAAAGTAAGTTTATCATAAGTAATGCCACGAGTGATTTCCAAATTATCGATAAATTCACGACTCATGAAGTGAGGAGTGAATTTATCTAGAGAATTTGGAAATCAAGAGTGGCATTTGTTAGGACTATTTAACGAATAAAATTAAGCTGTTTAATAAAAAATATAATTATTTGAATATAGTTACCCGTGTTTTAAAATATTTATATAGTTAATGTAAACGGAGATATTTGAAAACAAATTAGAAATATGAGGATATGTATATTCACTGCAACTCGATCATATTATTTATTGACAAATAGGATCGCAATATTGTAAGAATGCACTCTAGTGGAGAAATAATGAAACACATCAAACTATTATAATCAACATTATAGGTTAATCATTTATATTTTGAATAAACAACTCAGTAAAATCACTGAATCTATTCATTATTCACTATATTCAATGTATTTGTTGGAGAAAAATAATGGTCTAACCTGTTCAGAATATTAAAAAAAAGGAGGAGCTTTCTTTATCACAAAAGCAGGAGCTGATAAAGATAAATCGATAAAGAGCGAGGTGAAACACGACTGTCATTGGTGTAAAACAGAATTCATTGAAACGTGATTGGTCATTGACTACCATTTGCGACATGAGTTAAATAGTCAACTTGATTTAATTTAGGAAACTACACGTTGAAATACTTTTTTTTTTCCTTCAGCTGCAAATCTTGAGGAAATAGACATTCTGTCTGTGTAGTAATAACAGTAAACTTACTGAGAATTCATTCTGATTACTGTGAATGCGTATGCTGGCGGTGTATCCCTAGTTACATCATGTGGTTTCTATTTTACATTATAAAGTGTTTTCCTAAACAAACTTCGTCATTAGACAGTCAATAGCGAGAATAAACTCGGGTAGACTCGTGATATTTTCCTTGATCGGGTAGTTATTAGAGTGTCAGGGCCACTATTCAGATTTCTTCTGTTAGTTATTTGAATGTGGCGGACCGCAGTGAAAACGGAATACTATGTAACTGTTATTACTGGAAGTAAATATCAGTAAAACTAAATATATGGTCACACGTAGAAATTCAGTATATAATGGAAATGGACAGCTAATGACAAATAAGGGAAATTTTGAGGAAGTGGCTGAATTCAAATACCTAGGAACAATAATCACAAATAGGAATGAGATGCACAAAGAAATTAAACATAGGCTCAATTCTGGAAATGCGTGCTATTATGCATTGCAGAGACTTTTGATGTCCCAACTCCTTTCAAAAAACGTTAAGCAGAAAATATATAAAACTATTATTCCACCAGTTATATTATATGGGTGCGAAACATGGACTCTTACTTTAAGGGAGGAAAGGAAATTACGAGTATTTGAGAATAAAGTTGTTAGGAAAATTTTTGGACCAAAGAGAGATGAACAGACAGGTGAATGGAGAAGACTACATAACAATGAACTACATGGTCTTTATAAGAAGCCAGATATAATAAGAACAGTTGAGTCTCGTAGACTGCGATGGGCAGGGCATGTTGCACGTATGGGGAATGAAAGACGTGCATGGAAACTTCTTGTAGGAAAGCCAGAGGGAAAACGCCCAGTTGGTAGACCAAGAATGAGGTGGGAGAACAACATTAACTATGATTTGAGGGAAGTAGATTATACAGGGAATGATTGGAAAGCATTAGCTCAGGATAGGTATGTATGGAGAGCTTATGTATGCGCGGCCATGAACCTACGGGTTCGATAGTGCCAGTGAGTAAGTAAGTAAGTAAGTAAGTAAGTAAGTAAGTAAGTAAGTAAGTAAGTAACTGTTATTATTAGGTATATTGTATGATTAGATACCACATGTAGGCCCTAAGTGTTGCTTTTTGTTCGTTTTCTTCTGATTTATTTAAGATATTGAATTAATTAAACCAACTGATGTATCCAAAAAGATACATTACGAATTTAAGGGTTAACAGCGGTTCCCAACCTTTTTCGTCTCGCGAACCCCTTCTACAACGATCTGACTTTTAACCCATTCGCCTCAAAAGACGAGGTACACTCGCTTAAGTCTTAAATATTTTGCAATATTTTGTACATCCCTTGGCAGATTAATATTTTGTTAACATTTATTAATAGTAGAGGAATGTATTTTGATCTTCACCCGTAATGGTTCTCAAGTACCTTTACCTTTTGCTTGTTTTGAATGTTTGAAAATAGACAATATATTTTACGGTAACTTAAATCTGGTTTCTGGGTAAACGTATTGAGCATTTAAGCCTGAAGCGAATGGGTTAAATAGCCTATACATACAGTAGACATGCATACAATTTAATTCCAAGCAAAAGGTTTAATAATCTTAAATTAACTTAACCCTCAATGGTTAAAAATAAAGTTACTCTAGTTACACAACATATAGGCCTGGTTGAAGCGAAATCAAATGCATTCCTAACGTTGTTACATAACTGCAAATCAAGCATTCGCGGCAAATATTAATTTATTGTGGAAATAATGTTACACGTATGTAACAAGAGGCATTATAGGGTTAATTTAATTAAATAATAATAATAATAATAATAATAATAATAATAACAGGGAAGAGATCTCTGGGCCGTCGAAGGAAACGCTGGATACAAAATTCATCAGTGAGATCGTAATAGGCCTAAGACTTGGTTGGATCAAGAAGAGAAGATAATAATAATGATAATAATAATAATAATAATAATAATAACAGGGAAGAGATCTCTGGGCCGTCCAAGGAAACGCTGGATACAAAATTCATCAGTGAGATCGTAACAGGCCTAAGACTTGGTTGGATCAAGAAGAGAAAATAATAATAATAATAATAATAATAATAATAGTAATAATAATAATAATAACAGGGAAGAGATCTCTGGGCCGTCCAAGGAAACGCTGGATACAAAATTCATCAGTGAGATCGTAACAGGCCTAAGACTTGGTTGGATCAAGAAGAGAAGATAATAATAATAATAATAATAATAATAATAATAATAGTAATAATAATAATAATAATAACAGGGAAGAGATCTCTGGGCCGTCCAAGGAAACGCTGGATACAAAATTCATCAGTGAGATCGTAACAGGCCTAAGACTTGGTTGGATCAAGAAGAGAAGATAATAATAATAATAATAATAATAATAATAATAATAATAATAATAATAGTAATAATAATAATAATAACAGGGAAGAGATCTCTGGGCCGTCCAAGGAAACGCTGGATACAAAATTCATCAGTGAGATCGTAACAGGCCTAAGACTTGGTTGGATCAAGAAGAGAAGATAATAATAATAATAATAATAATAATAATAATAATAATAATAATAATAATAATTATTATTATTATTATTATTATTATTGTCCACCGCTGTGGTCTCGAGGTAGCGTGCTGCCTTGTCACGCAACGGGCCCTGGTTCGATCCCCGGTCGGGGCAGTTTTTCTGGGTGAGGTTTTTATCGGGGTTTTTCCTCACCTATAAGACAAATGTCAGGAAAACTTTAAGGCCCAAACAGTCCCCGAAGTCATATGGCCATCATCCTTATCATTATCATCCTTACCATTATCATTATCAGCATCATCCTTCACCGGTGTGGAAAGCAACGGAAAGCTACCACACCTACACAATTTCCTAGTAAAACTGCAATCATAGCATGAAAATGCTATGATTGCAGTGAAGGACCTGCCTTCGGGCAGAATTACTATGGATGGATTATTATTATTATTATTATTATTATTATTACTATTATTATAATTTTTTTATTGCGGATGATCCCATGTAGGACTACGCAAAGTACTTAGAGGCGTTTCCTTTGAGCCCAAATTTCTTTCATTCTTTTGCTATGAGCTTGTTTTCCCTCATCTGTCCAAGTTGTTCCAGTTTTTTCTTCGGTTTGTCCTCTTGGTCAACTTGCCACTTATTCACCTTAATTCTAAATATATCTCTGTTTGGGATATCTTCTTTAGTAATTCCTGCCAATTTTAAGTCCTTTTTGACTTCATCAATACACTTCATAGTATCCACTGGAGCTTTACTTCTGTTTTCGTAGAATTCCATTATCTGTTTTGTAAGCCTATTTGAGATCATTCGTTTAATATGGCCATAAAATTTAAATCTTAGTTTTCTAATATCACTATGAATATCTGTATATATTTGTGTTTCCTTTTTTACTTCTGAGTCTAAATGCTTCACCTACGACTTGTGGACCTAAAACTTTTCTTAAAATTTTGCATTCTTTTTTCACTATATTTTCGATATCTTTTTTCTGTTCAAAATTAAAATAATAATAATAATAATTATTATTAATAATAATACATTGTTGCAGAAATCATGGAAACAATAATAGATCTAACCTCGAAATCCATCATTACGGAAAAGTTTTGGGGAACCCCTTGAAATATTTTACAAACTCCCTGAGGGTTCGCGAAATTATTATTTAATGCTTATGTTTATAGAGGAAAATATTTTTGAGATCTTTCAAGAAGAGGTTCTCAGGGCAGTGTGTCCGAATAAAGTACTGAAATAATAATAATAAATAATGAGAAGAAGAATGTAAACACAGGAGTTAGGGACGAAGTGTGACTTAAGACAACATCCAAATTATGAGATTTTCAAAAAGGGGATTAACGGGATTAAAGCAAGACTATTTACTTACTCACTGGCACTATCGAACCCGTAGGCTCATGGCCGCGCGGACATAAGCTCTCCATACATCCATATCCTGAGCTAATCCTTTTCAATCATTCCCTGTATAATCTACTTCCCTCAAATCATAGTTAATGTTATTCTGCCACCTCATTCTTGGTCTACCAACTGAGTGTTTTCCCTCTGGCTTTCCTACAAGAAGCTTCCATGCAAATCTTTCATTCCCCATACGTGAAACATGTCCTGCCCATCGCAGTCTACGAGACTTGACTGTTCTTATTATATCTGGCTTCCTATAAAGACCATGTAGTTCATTGCTATGTAGTCTTCTCCATTCACCTGTCTGTTCATCTCTCTTTGGTCCAAAAATTTTCCTAAGTACTTTATTCTCAAATACCTGTAATCTCTTTTCCTCTCTTAAAGTAAGAGTCCATGTTTCGCACCCATATAATATAACTGGTAGAATAATAGTTTTATATATTTTCAGTTTAACGTTTTTTGAAAGGAGTTGGGACATCAAAAGTCTCTGCAATGCATAATAGCACGCATTTCCAGAATTGAGCCTATGTTTAATTTCTTTGTGCATCTCATTCCTATTTGTGATTATTGTTCCTAGGTATTTGAATTTTATTGAGGCAATTAAAGTAAACCCCTGAAAATAATAATTATGGCAAATTAATGTTTTTTAAGCATTTGTTACATGGTACCGAAACTTGGATAGTAATTAGAAAACAAGTCAATAAACTGTTAGAAGTAGAAATGGATTTTTGGAGGGATCGACAAGAATTTCATGAAGGGATAAGGTCAGAAACAGCACAATAAGAGAAATTATGCGAGTTGAAAAAGCTTAGAAAAAATAGAAGAAAAACGTTTGAAATGGCATGGACACCTCATAAGAATGGAAGAAGAGAGAATACCAAAGAAGATCCTTAATTGGAAAGCTGACGGAAGAAGTGGATGAGGTAGACCAAGAGAACGTTGGATGATGGAGTGAGGAGATGTATGGAAGCTAGAGATTTGAGGGAAGAATATGCTCTAGACAGGAACCTCTGGCATAATCTACAGAAAGGTCTGTATGAACTTAACAAAATTACAGAAGAATATGGATTAAAGATATCTACAGAAAAAACAAAAATTATGGCATTTCAAGGTGTAAATCCTGTCAGAAGTAAAATTGTACTGGACAATAAAATTTTGGAGTAGGTGAATAATTTTACATATCTAGGATGCAATATCTCATATGAAGAAGAAAAGGATGTAAATGCAAAAATATCTAAATTTTTAAGAATTTTAGGGTTAATAAATTCTATCTTCAAGCCACAGTTAGTCCAAAAGCATTCAAGACTAAAAGTGTATAAAACACTGGTTCTTCCAACTCTTTTGTATGGTAGCGAAGTATGGACGTTGAAACAGAAGGATATACAGAGACTTAGATTTGCTGAAATGAGATATCTTCGGAGGACTGCAGGATACACACTACTAAATCACAAAAAAAAAATGAAGACATCTTAGAAGAATTACACATGGAATCTTTAGAAAACAAAATTTCTGATTATAAGTCAAGATGGATGCAACATGTCCATCGAATGGAAGATCACAGAATACCCAAACAAATGTTAAGATATCAACCTGCAGGAAGAAGAAGACCAGGACGTACATTCAAAAGACTTCTGGATGGTGTTTCTCTTGAGGCCGAAACAGGTCAACAAATGGCCTAAATTCGTGGATGTACTATGATGATGATGAGGAACCTCTGGCGACAAATCATTTTGGGTCGAAAGAGAAACACCGTATTGTGGAATATTACTAATTAAAAATATTTAAAAAATATATAAATAGACAATTTGAAAAAAAAAACAAATAAAATGTATGAGTCACTTAGAGTAATAATCCAATTAGAGAATAAATAGAACAGATGAGCAATTTTAATTACTTGGGATACAGTATGTCATATAGAAACAAGTGAAGACATTGAAAACAAAATAAATAAATTTAATTACATGTGTGGCGCCATAAAACGAAGTCTCAAAGGAACTAGAAAGGAGACACTTTTAAAATTTTATAAAACAATGGCGGTTCCATCACTACTATATGGATCGGAACACTGGGTCTTAACCAAAAACCAGGAACGAAGAATTGAAACACCAGAAATGAGGTTTCTGAGGAGTGTGGCTGGCTGTACAATAACAGATCGAAAACGAAAATATGCGAAGTAACTAAATATATTCAAACTATTAGATAGAATTGCATAATACAGAGATGAATGGATGGACCACATCAATAGAATGGATAACAATAGAATTCCGAAACAGATTCTTCATTACAAACCACTAGGAGGAAGAAATTGTGGAAGACCCAGTAAAAGATGGACAGATCAATTCTAACATGAGATCAGAACAGACCTTAAGATGTAATCCTTTATGCTGATGATGAACAACTCTTGCAAATTACTGTAGGATCTCTCCAATTCTATAACATACCTTTTTCCATGTGTCGCCACATTGTTTCTTGACTACCATTTTGCAAGACGACATTTTCTTGTTGGCTTCTTACCTGGAGATATTGTCACTGATTAACTTATTTTGTCCATAGATGGTCATTCATTTTGGAAATATGTCCACTTCATTACATATTGTATTTTTAAGATAATATCTGTAACTCCTGTCCTCTTCTTGATTCATGACATTTTTTCCCTATCTTTGAAGGTTTCTTCCAGCATTCATTCACCTTTTCATGCTTCATTTAAAATTTTACATGCTTTATACAGTGCAATCAGTTTAGGTCAAGACAACAGACGAAGGGTTTACGCTTGGCGATGTTATTTTGTCTGCATATTTCTTTAATTGAGTAGTGTTTCCTGTTCTAGAAAATATTCGGTTTAATTTTGTAATGCTAAATTCTCATGTTTGTTTGGGCATTTAGTTATGATTGACAGAAAACCCAATCTGCTGTCCAGTGTTAAACAAATTGCACTGTCATCATCATCATCATAGTACATTCACGAATTTAGGCCATTTGTTGACCTGTTTCGGCCTCAAGAGAAACACCATCCAGAAGTCTTTTGAGTGGACGTCCTGGTCTTCTTCTTCCTGCAGGTTGATATCTTAACATTAGTTTGGGTATTCTGTGATCTTCCATTCGATGAACATGTTGTATCCATCTTGACTTATAATCAGAAATTTTGTTTTCTAAAGATTCCATGTGTAATTCTTCTAAGATGTCTTCATTTTTTTTGTGATCTAGTAGTGTGTATCCTGCAGTCCTCCGAAGATATCTCATTTCAGCAGATCTAAGTCTCTGTATATCCTTCTGTTTCAACGTCCATATTGCACTGTATATATACTATATATACATTCATTATAGACCACGGACGAAGAGGGGGTACGGGGAAATGCAAGTGATACAATGGCATACTACCTGAGAATAACGGAACACTCATGACGTATGAAATACCTACTGCTTTCATTCACTTCGTCTGTGGACAGTACATTGTCATTTCATTTCAACTTTCTTGACAGTTCAAGTACATCTATGCCCTAGTATTATTTCATTCAATGTTTTGTTCTTGGTTTTTCTCCTCTGACATGAATATTCTTCGTCGGTTACCATTCTCAGACTATATTATTCCTGAAAACTTGTATATTCTTTTCACGTCTTACTTTATCTAGCATTTTCTTTTATAAAAAAATATAATATTATTATAGTAAGCTACAACCCTAACATGCCTTTGTGGCGAAATAGGGCTTTCAAAATATTTGTAGATTCAATAATAATAATAATTTATTTTATAAACATATATTGTACTTACATTAATTTAGTTCTTTCTCAAATGAATAAATTTCAATTCTTTCTCATTCCATTCCTTTTATATACAGTACATATCTGTAGAAATATATATATATATATATATATATATATATATATACACATTTTTTTTCACTTTTGGTGGTAACTAACTAACTAACTAACTAACTAACTAACTAACTAACTAACTAACTAACTAACTAACTAACTAACTAACTAACTAACTAACTAACTAACTAACTCACTCACTGGAACTATCGTAACCGTAGGTTCATGGCCGCGTTGACATAAGCTCTCCATATATCCCTATCCTGAGATAATTTTTTCGAATCATCCCCTGTATAATCCACTTCCCTCAAATCATAGTTAATGTTATTCTCCCACCTCATTCTTGGCTCACCAACTGGGCGTTTTCCCTCCGGTTTTCCTACAAGAAGCTTCCATGCACGTCTTTCACGCTCCATCGTGTCACATGTCCTGCCCATCGCAGTCTACGAGACTTAACTGTTCTTATTATATCTGGCTTCCTATAAATACCATGTAGTTCACTGTTATGTTGTTTTCTCCATTCACCTGTCTGTTCATCTCTCTTTGGTCCAAAACATTTTCCTAAGAACTTTATCCTCAAATACTCGTAATCTCCTTTCCTCCCTTAAAGTAAGAGTCCATGTTTCGCATCCCAATGTGATCAGTATCTCACACCGGTAGGGGTTCTAAGAGTAGCCTACATTATCCCTTACAGCCATATTGTCAGATTGTTATTTATGTGTACAAATTTTGGTTGAAATTGTTCCAGACTTTCGAGAGTTACATGCTGTATACACACGTAGTACATAAAACTATACAATATAGAATAGAATAGATTTATTTTGCCTGGTGGAGTTAAGGCCATGTGGCCTTCTCTTCCACTCACCAGAACAAGCATATGTTACATATGAATACAAAAAAGTACAATAATAGTAATATTAAACAGGACAAACATATGTTACACATGAATACAAAAAAATTACAATAATAGACATATTAAACAGGACAAACATATGTTACATATGAATACAAAAAAATTACAATAATAGTCATATTAAACAGGACAAACATATGTTACATATGAATAAAAAAAATACAATAATAGTCATATTAAACAGGACAAACATATGTTACACATGAATACAAAAAAATTACAATAATAGACATATTAAACAGGACAAACATATGTTACATATGAATACAAAAAAATTACAATAATAGTCATATTAAACAGGACAAGCATATGTTACATATGAATACAAAAAAATACAATAATAGTCATATTAAACAGGACAAACATATGTTACACATGAATACAAAAAAATTACAATAATAGACATATTAAACAGGACAAACATATGTTACATATGAATACAAAAAAAATACAATAATAGTCATATTAAACAGGACAAACATATGTTACATATGAATACAAAAAAATACAATAATAGTCATATTAAACAGGACAAACATATGTTACACATGAATACAAAAAAATTACAATAATAGACATATTAAACAGGACAAACATATGTTACATATGAATACAAAAAAAAAGTTACAATAATAGTCATTGAACAATTAATTATCTGTCATATTGAATAATAATGAAATTAATGTCTAATAATAGAATGAAACTAAATACAATTAAAATTAAATTAATGATACAATGAATAAAAAAAGGAATAACAGCTCGAATCTACTATACATGAAAAGAAAAGAAAAAAATACAAAGAAAGTAATAAACTACAATGAATTAATCTACGCTTTTTATACAAGGCATTAGGTAAATATATTAACAAATCCTAAGTCTATTTTTATTAAATAATGCAAAAACGCATTATTAATTCTTAAAAAGTAGTATTAGTGAGTTGTTTCTGTTAGTGATTTTATTTTCAATTTATTTCTGAAAGATGGTAAAGTTTGGCAGTCTCTGACATAGGGTGGAAGTGAATTCCATGTTCTAGCAAGAGAAACTGTAAAAGATTTCGAATAATAGGTAGTATGATGAGGAGGGATATAAAGGACACTGTGCTCAAGGGATCGGGTATCTACGTTATGTGTATCAGAGAGTTTAGTGAAGCGGTGTGATAAATAATAAGGTAATGATGTGTGTAATATGTTATAGAGAAGGCATAGGGAATGGATGGTTCTACGATCTTGCACACGAAGCATGACAATTGTTCCAGGGATGGTGTAACGTGATCAAATCTACGTATACCACAAATAAAACGTATGCAAGAATTGTGAACACGTTGAAGTCTTTGGGTAAGAACAGTATTTAGGTCAGTAAAAAGAGTATCACAATAATCAAAATGGGGCATTGCAAGTGTTTCTACTAACATTTTTCTTAGAGAAAACGGTAAACAATTTCTTATACGATTTAATGAGTGTATTATTGAGAAGATAGTTTTGCAAATGTTATTTATTTGTTATTAAAAATATATAATATTACAATACATAAAAAAACAACTGCTCGTTAAAAATAGTAGATAATTTAAAACAAGTTTAAAAAATTGTACCTGTTGGTAGGTGCCGTCGTCCTCAACTTTGTTAATATATTGTATATAAAATTAACTGGAGCGCTTTCGGAAGTTATCTTCCATCTTCTGCAGGTTGAGCTTCCGCTACTTGTTGTTGTGTACGGTGATGTATACTCCAACAACAACAAAAAAAAAACAATGAAACCAAAACAAAAAAAAAAAAAGAAAAATTATCAGGTGTATATAAATTGAAGTGTGGCACATGTGACAATGTCTATATAGGACAAACTGGTAGACCTTTTATCTCTCGGATAAAGGAACACATGAGAGCATATAACAGAAATTTAGAAAATTCAAAATATACTAACCACCTATTCTAATTTAATCATTGTTTCGATCCAAATTTTGAAATTTTACATATTTGTGATAAGGGTAAGAAGTTAGATCTTTTGGAGGCTATAGAAATTAATAAATTTAAAAGTAGTAAAAAACTGTTAAATTCTCAACTTGATTTGAATGAATCCCCTTTTTTAAATTTAAAATTTAAATAAATATTGTTCTATTGTTGCTTAGATCAGTTGGAACACAATTCATAATTTGTTAACATGTCTGAAGAAGGTACAGTGTACCGAAACAGCTGTCACTGAATTATATAATAAATATGAAAATCAAATAAAACTACGTTTTATTTTTATTTAATTAATATATACTCCAACTGTTTGTAGCAGCAACTGACTTGTTTTTTACGATCTCGTCTAATGAGTTTGACTGGGGTGCGTTCTCATTAAGAAGTAAGGTGTAGCGGAAGCTCAACCTGCAGAAGATGGAAGATAACTTCCGAAAGCGCTCCAGTTAATTTTATATACAATATATTAACAAAGTTGAGGACGACGGCACCTACCAACAGGTACAATATAATTTTTAACTTTCATCATATGACCTCATTCTCAACGGAATTTGATATGAATTTTACTAGTATTGAATTTAAAACAAACGGACATAACAAATATTTCTCTCATATTCTAGGTATTATATTGCTTGCCTACTTAAAATAGATTCCATTCAAGTGTTCTGATAAGGTCTCCAAATCCAAACATGCATACTTTAAAAGTAAAGTGATCCCACAACAGGCCTCAGGAGACCCTTGGGGTAGTAGGAGGTTAAGGCTCCCACTGTTTCTAGGCAATCGGCACTTGATGTCAGCCGGGTTGTCAGCCCTGCGTGACGGCCGACTTTACCCCCAGATCAGGCGTCTGGTATTCATTTCCGTTAGAGGCTGAGTCGACCCCAGGGCCATAGTGCCGCCAGAGGGTTTGGGTCAGTTTAAAAATCCTCGACCCTCCGGCTTGTAGCTCAGTGCCTTAAGCACTATGCTACGGCGTGCCCCCACATGCATACTTTATTACACGAAAATAAAAGAAGAAATCCATTTGACAATGATAGATTTAGATAAAGCTTATGACTCAATTCCGAAGAACAAATTATGGGAAGTATTAGAGAAATACAATATTGATAGATGTGCAAGAAAGAGTGGGTGAAGGAAGAACACTGCTGAAATTCATAAAAAAGAGGAAAATAAGTCGGATTGGCCACTGGCTAAGAAGAAACTGCCTGCTGACGGGTGCCCTAGAAGGAATAGTCAACGGAAAGAAAGTTAAAGGCAGAAAAAGACACCAGATGATAGACAATATTAAAATAAATGGTTTGTATGAGGATACAAAAAGGAAAACTGAATTAAGGAAAGAGTGGAGAATGCTGAGTTTGCAGTGGAAGACCTGCTCTTGGGCAGAACACTATGTATAACTAGTATAACCGGAAAAAATGGTCTGAAACCAGGAACCCGGGCTGTTGACTCATATCAGCAGCGAAGAGAGTGGATCGACACCCGCAAGGGTCGTAGGCCACTCATCAATTGATAGATCAATTTATTTAGAAATATTTATTTACGAAGTAATATTTCAAAAAGAGCTAGGACATATGATAGGCCTATACAAAAATATATTAAAAGCATTTGAAATGCACGGGGCATGTCATAGCATAGTGGTTTAAGCACTGCGCTACAAGCCGGAAGGTCGAGGGTTCTAGTCCCGGTGGGGTCAGGATATTTAAACTGACCCAAATCTTCTAGCAGCACTATGGTACTGGGGTCGGCTCAGCCTCTAACGGAAATGTGTACCAGATGCTTGTTCTGGGGTAAAGGCGGCCGTCACGCAGGGCTGACAACCCAGCTGACATCAAGTGTCGATTGTCCAGACAAAGTGGGAGCCTTAACCTCCTACTACCCCTAGGACCTCCTGAGCCTGTAGTGGGATTACTTTATTTGAAATGCACACAATTTTGAGAAGTACGTAGGCCTATATGGGCCTATTGAATGAGTATGAGCTGCAAAATACAGGTGGAATCGAAAAAAAAAATATTGCAAAAGTTGTCATCCCTCCATGGTATCTTTACCTTGTCGTGGTGGAGTGGCTAGCGTGCTTAAATGATCCTGAGAGCTATGCCGGCGGTAGCATTGCTGCCGATAGGGTTACCCATGCCGGACTGGTCGAAGGTGATAAGCCAGACGAAAAAATTACCTTGGGCGAAAGAGTGACGATCTTTCATCGTAAAAATACAACCGTCAAGAAATGCGGACATGGGTTCATCTGGGGTAAGATTTTCCGGAGGTTATATTATATGGGTGCGAAACATGGACTCTTACTTTAAGGGAGGAAAGGAGATTACAAGTATTTGAGAATAAAGTTCTTAGAAAAATTTTTGGACCAAAGAGAGATGAACAGACAGGTGACTGGAGAAGACTACATAACAATGAACTACATGGTCTTTATAGGAAGCCAGATATAATAAGAACAGTTAAGTCTCGTAGACTGCGATGGGCAGGACATGTTGCGCGTATGGGGAATGAAAGACGTGCATGGAAGCTTCTTGTAGGAAAGCCAGAGGGAAAACGCCCAGTTGGTAGACCAAGAATGAGGTGGGAGAACAACATTAACTATGATTTGAGGGAAGTAGATTATACAGGGAATGATTGGAAAGCATTAGCACTGGATAGGGATGTATGGAGAGCTTATGTCCGCGCGGCCATGAACCTACGGTTCGATAGTGCCAGTGAGTAAGTAAGTAAGTAAGTAAGTAAGTAAAGTTGTCATAGATGAAGCAAACGACACCATAACTTTAAATTAATTGCGTTATGCCCATTACAAATAAATCGAGTTATAAATAAGAGTAAATAAAAGTATTCAGAATACAGATAAATAAAAATTTATTTAAGAGGGAAAAAATCCAAATAAAACGTGACAGGCTATTACAGTGAACTTCCCTAAAGAGGAAAATATTTTCCATGAGATGTCAGTATAATTGGAGGATATATTAGTATTAGTTTGTAATGTGAAATGATTTAAGCCTGAGGTAATTTTATAATACAGCACCTCCTGGTGTTGCTAAAAGAAAATATAGGATATTTATGGGCAGTCTTGCAAAACCTTTGTCTCGCCAGGACATTGAATTTATGAGAGAATAGGAGTACAATGTTGTCGCGAACAACAACCGGTTCTCAAAGTGATGAAACTGGTACAGGCACAGGCTTACTGTGTTGTTCACCATAATTCACTCGTGAATCTTCCTCATGGTTTTTTTATCCTCTCTGGATTCTGGCCCAACTTTCTCACTGCAATCGGTTTAACCGAGCCAGATCTCTATGTTTACACATAACACATATGCCTAAACATCATCTCAACAGTCATTAAAAGTACAGAGTGCAAGTAATAACTGAGAAGATTTTTCTAAGTTTAAATTATGTAGAAAAATATACCCATAGTAGAAGTCCCGGCCACGCGTTGCTGTGGCTAAGGTATACGTTAAAAATTTAAATTAAGTTGCTGTCTTTCAGCCAGATTACTTAAAACTAATACTTACACACGAACTTAATAATATTGAAAATAAAATAAACACTGAACACAATTAAATTATGAAATAATCAATATTTGTAATTCAATTGAAATTCGCGGTTGCAACAAAAAGCACAGCCATCTGGATCTCTCTTTGTTAAATAATAAACAAATTACCTTGGCATATGATTGCAGATTCTAGGAGTATATTAAATAGATGGAAACGTTACTTCAATCAGCTATTAAATGTACATACAGAACAGGACATTGAGGAGGATAATTTACAGACAGCAGAAATGCTACTCGCAGAGCCAAGTGCATTAGAGGTTGAAATGGCGATTGAAAAATTGAAGATGTATAAAGCATCAGGTTCAGATGAGATCCCAGCAGAACTGATAAAATCAGGGGGAGAAAAATTGATGGACAAGATATGCTGGTTGCTTAGTATGATTTGGGAAAAAGAAGCTCTTCCAGATGAATGGAAGGAATCAATTATCGAACCAATTTATAAGAAAGGAGATAAAACTGATTGCAACAACTACAGGGGCATCTCATTACTTTCAACTTCGTACAAAATTCTAACAATAGTATATTAGTAAGCAGACTTACTCCCTATATTGATGACATTCTAGGAGATCATTAATGTGCATTTAGAAGAAACAGGTCTACAACAGATCAGATTTTCAGTATAAAACAGATTTTAGAAAAGAAATGGGAATATAATGGTACTGTACATCAACTATATGTAGACTTCAAAAAAGCATATGATTCAATTGAGAGGGAGAAGTTATATAGTAATCCTGCTGGAGTTTGGAATTCCTAAAAAGTTAGTTAGACTTATACGAATGTGTCTAAATGGCTCAAAGAGTAGGGTGCGTGTAGGCAAACAGTTTTCAGACACTTTTGAAATCCAGAATGGGTTGAAGCAAGGAGATGCACTATCTCCTCTACTATCTAATTTTGTACTAGAGTATGCCATTAGATCTTTAGAGAATGAGGAAGGCTTACAACTGAATGGTATTAATAAGCTGTTAGTTTATGCTGATGACGTAGTACTACTGGCCGATAGCGAGGAGATACTAAAGGACAATACGCTCACACTATTGAGTAACACTAAGAAATTAGGACTGGAAGTAAATATCAATAAAACTAAATATATGGTCACACGTAGAAATTCATTATATAATGGAAATGGACAGCTAATGACAAATGAGGGAAATTTTGAGGAAGTGGCTGAATTCAAATACCTAGGAACAATAATCACAAATATGAATGAGATGCACAAAGAAATTAAACATAGGCTCAATTCTGGAAATGCGTGCTATTATGCATTACCGAGACTCTTCATTTCCCAACTCCTTTAAAAAACGTTAAACTGAAAATATATAAAACTATTATTCTACCAGTTATATTATATGGATGCGAAACATGGACTCTTACTTTAAGGGAGGAAAGGAGATTACGAGTATTTGAGAATAAAGTTCTTAGGAAAGTTTTTGGACCAAAGAGAGATGAACAGACAGGAGAATGGAGAAGTCTGCATTACAATGAATTACACGGTATTTATAGGAAGCCAGATATGATGAGGACAGTTAAGTCTCATAGACTGCGATGGGCAGGACATGTGGCACGTATGGGGAATGAAAGACTTGCATGGAAGCTTCTTGTAGGAAAGCCAGAGGGAAAACGCCCAGTTGGTAGACCAAGAATGAGGTGGGAGAATAACATTAACTATGATTTGAGGGAATTATATTATACAGGGAATGATTGGAAAGCATTAGCTCAGGATAGGGATGTATGGAGAGCTTATGTCCGCGCGGCCATGAACCTACAGGTTTGATAGTGCCAGTGAGTAAGTAAGTAAGTTAAATTATGTAGAAAAATATACCATACTAGTAGTCCCGGCCACGCGTTGCTGTGGCTAAGGTATACGCTAATAATTTAAATTTAGTTGCTGTCTTTCAGCCAGATTACTTAAAACTAATACACACGAACTTAATAATATTGAAAATAAAATAAACACTGAACACACTTAAATTATGAAATAATCAATATTTGTAATTCAATTGAAATTCGCGGTTGTAACAAAAAGCACAGCCTTCTGTATGAAATAATCAATATTTGTAATTCAATTGAAATTCGCGGTTGCAACAAAAAGCACAGTCATCTGGATCCCTCTTTGTTAAATAATAAACAAATTACCTTACCAAATTACCTTACACCGCCATCTGTTAGAATCCTAAGGAACTCACAGATAATTACACCGCCATCTGTTAGAATCGTATGGAACTCACAGATAATTATAACTCTTTGTTAAATAATAAATAAATAATTTGCAATACAAAATAATGCGACTATAAATTTAGTTATAAACTACCCTAAGTCTCAAGTTGGATCAAACTGCACACAGTGTGCAAAATTTTATTAAAATCGGTTCAGTAGTTTAGGATTCCATTGCGGACAAACAACGTGACACGAAATTTTTATATATTAAGATTTTGCCGTCTATAAGACGCACCTTAATTTAAAAAAAAAAATTAAATAACTTTTTTACCATTTTTATTATTAGACTACAAAGCCAGACTAAAAAAAAGCAATCTTAGTTTATAAAACCGTTCTGATCTTTAAATTCCCTGAAAATCGTCATCTGAACTTTCTTCGGCTCATGTTTCCATTAAGCGCAGTGTGAATTTTTTCTAAGTCCTAGGCAGACACCACGCGCATGCACCAACAGGGTTTTATTTTCAAATTATTTTCCACCATTTATAACAAATTTTAAATTTTTTCTAACGATTATTTGAACATAATTTTCTATGATATATAACTATATACGTAACATGAAGACGTGGCACCATATTGATTTTTAAGAATATTCTATACAACAACAGTGCAGCCATCATAGGGCATGTACTTCAGAATTTGAGAACTTACTATTTATTTTTGGGCATTGCGTACTTTCACAGGTTAGAGTGATAAAATTGCGTTAGGTTAGCTTTTAGGTTGGTCTTTCACAGGTTAGAGTACTTAAATTGCGTTAGGTTAGCTTTTAGGTTCGTTTAATAGCATGTATAATGTTGGCTGCATCGCGATATTCCATAGAGTAAACCGCTTCGCATTTGTTAGCGCGTGCGCGTGGTGTCTGCCCGGGACTTAGAAACAATTCTTACTTACTTACTCACTGGCACTATCGAACCCGTAGGTTCATGGCCGCGCGGACATAAGCTCTCCATACATCCCTATCCTGAGCTAATGCTTTCCAATCATTCCCTGTATAATATACTTCCCTCAAATCATAGTTAATGTTATTCTCCCATCTCATTCTTGGTCTACCAACTGGGCGTTATCCCTCTGGCTTTCCTACAAGAAGCTTCCATGCAAGTCTTTCATTTCCCATACGTGCAACATGTCCTGCCCATCGCAGTCTACGAGACTTAACTGTTCTTATTATATCTAGCTTCCTATAAAGACCCTGTGTTTCAGCCTTTGGCATGGGTTCCCTGAAGTAGTTCCCGCCCGGAGAACCGAATGGGGGACTATTTGACCTCCGGAAAATTTTACCCCAGTTGAACCCATGTCCGCATTTCTTGACGGTTGTATTTTTACGGTGAAAGATCATCACTCTTTCGACCAAGGTACTTTTTTCGTCTGGCTTATCACCTTCGACCAGTCCGGTATGGGTAACCCTATCGGCAGCAATGCTACCGCCGGCATAGCTCTCAGGATCATTTAAGCACGCAAGCCACTCCACCACGACAAGGTAAAGATACCATGGAGGGAGAAACAATTCTTGCTGCGCTTAATAGAAAGACTACCCCTTTCTTCTTCTTCATCGTTGTCCTCTTCATATATAAGATGGTTTTCACTGCCATTGAGAGCGTTGCTTACGCCGCACTTCTTGAAAGATTTAACAATAATGTCTTCTCTCACTCTAGACCACGACTGTTTTATCCACTGACACACTTGTTTGATTGTATGTCGTTTCAAAGCTCCCATCGACGTGAATTCATGTTGGGTTTCATCCATCATCCATTTGTTCAGGTTCACTGGCATCGTAGACAGCGATGACGCATCATGGGCTGGACAGTGTTCTGGGCTTATGATGGCGGGACTAGAGGGAGACAGTGTTAGCAAGCTTAAGACATTAATCATCTGATGATCTATCTATTATTAATTAGGCTCTAATTTTAATATTTAACATTAATTAATTCCCATTAATTTAATTTGTATTAAAATCGTTCATTGGTCAGATGAATACCAAATGGAAGTTTGTTTGTTTTCATGTGCCCAAGGAAAACTATTGTTTGGGAATGAAGCGGAAATTCCGATTATCATGTAGTACGAATGGAATTCCATTTAAGAAATTGTCTTCTGATAAAAACACAAAATTTCGGACCAGAGACTACAAGGAAATCATTATTAAACCTTTAAACTTACATTAGTTTACTCTATCCCTCTACGTAGAAACTCATCCTAATATTTAGATTAGATTAGACCTCCTCTTCCACTCACGAGGATAAACATATATTACTTCAGAATATAACAATCTCAACTTTAATATTAAATACTAAATAAAAAATTGATCAAAAAGATAATATCTATTATTTTACGATCTATAATGCAACCAGTTAATGTTAGTTAAAATTAAGACTAAAACTAATAATAAAATGTATACAAGCAAGACATATTAAATTGTCCCTGTCTAATGTATATAAAAAAACAAGGAAAAATAATGGGATATAGAAAACTAATTTTACGATTATACAATATTTAAAACAAAACAAATAAAAATATTTGTTATTTTCAATATTATTTTCATAAATAATTTAATTTATTAATTGTTAAAAGAATGCCATCAGTGAGATGTATAAGTTAGTTTGCTATTATAATAATTATTTAGTTTGTTTTTTAAGGATGTTATAGCTTTACTCTCTAGATTAAAAATAAATAAATTTTCCTAATGGCCAGATGATTTTATACTATTGTGTTACTTCATAAAGTAACAACTGTAATATAACCTTAAAATTATAGACATATTATATGACTTAAAACTAAAAAGAACCGAACAGACCATAAAAGGAATTATGAGATTCTCAAAGAATTACAAACAGAATCAGTCATGAAATACGTACAAAAATATAGAAACAACTGGAAATCTCACGTAAGAAGAATAAGCCGAACAAGAATACCACGTCAAATCTTACATTACCAGCCACCAGGCAAGAAATACTTGGGTACACCCTTCAAACGTTGGATTGAGACCGTACCAGATTCCTAGGTTTATCACATGAAAGGAAGAAGAAGTAGAAGAAGAAGAAGAAGAAGAAGCTAAAAAATAGTTAAATTATATATGCAGGCCTAGAAGGGAAATATCGATGGGGTTTAAAGGGCAATGAATTAAGGAAAGATTGGTAAATGAGAATAAAGCTTATTTAAAAGCAAATTAATATCAAAAACTGCCAAAAATAAGGTTATACAAAACACTCATTACACCAGTAGTTACATATGCTTGTGAAACGTGGGTTCTAAACGAAATAATAAAACAGAAATTACTAATTTTTCAAAGACAATTTTTAAGAAGAATATTTGGACCAAATATAGGGACTGATTACTGTTGGAGAATCAAAACAAATAACGAACTAAACAAATTAATCAAAAATCAGAATATAGTTACCATATAAGATCTCTCATAATTGGTTGGCTTGGACATTTGATGAGAATGGATGATTAGAGACCGGTCAAAAAACTCTACGAATGGAAACCTATAGGAGGCAGAGCAGTTGGAAGACCGAAAATCAGATGGGAGGATGACACAATGAACAATCAGAGGAAAATGAACATGGAGTGGATAGATAGGAACGATTGGGGAAGGAAAATAAAACTTTAGGTACATAAAGATGTGTTAGTATTGAAAATTTGAAAATCTGTAGGCTATATTAACATTTCATTATATACTATTTAACTCATGCCCCAAATGAGGGTCAATGACCAATCACGTTTCAATGAATTTTGTTTTACAACCAATGACAGTCGTGTTACATCTCGATAATTATCGAGTTTCGATTACCAAAATAAAGAAAGCTCTCCTTTTTGATATCCTGAACAGGTCAGAGCATTATTTTACAGTGACTGACTCTCTAACAAAATTTTATTTAATATGTATATAGCAACTAATGAACAGATTCCTTCAAACTACACATTTGGTAATTGTGTGTTCAATAATTGTGTTTTTAAATAACGATTTTACTGAATTGATTCCTAAAAAAATAATTAATAACTTATAATATTGGTTATAATATACAGTTTGATGTGTTTAATTTTTTCTCCATTTGGATGTATTCTTATAATGTTGCGATCCTATTTGACAATAAATAGTATGATCAAGTTGCAGTGATGAACAAATGAAACATAATCAAACATTTCTCATTTGTTTTCAAACATCGCCATTTACATTAAATATATCAATATTTTAAAATAACTATATTTAAATAATGATTTGTGAGTAAACAGCTTAATTTAATTCGTTAAATAGTCCTAACAAATGCCACTCTTGATATCTAACTCCTCTAGATAAATTGGAAATCACTCGTGGCATTACTTATGACTATTTAACTCATGCCCCAAATGGGAGTCAATGACCAATCACGTTACAATGATTTTTTATTTACAACCAATCACAGTCTTGTTTCACCTAGCTCTTTATCGATTTCTCTTTATCAGCTCCTGCTTTTTGATAAAGAAAGCTCCTCCTTTTTAATGTTCTGAACAGGCCTAAGCATTATTTTTCTCCAACAAATACATTGAATATAGCAAATAATGAAAAGATTCCTTGATTTTACTGAGTTGTTTACTAAAAAAATAAATTAATAACCCGTAACGTTGATTATGATATATAGTTTGATGTGTTTCATTATTTCTCCACTTGGGTGCACACTTACAATATTGCGATCTTATTTGGCAATAAATAATATGATCAAGCAGCAGTGAATGAACATAACCTCACATTTCTGATTTGTTTTCAAACATCGCCGTTTACATTAAATATATCCATCCATAGTAATTCTGCCCGAAGGCAGGTCCTTCACTGCAATCATAGCATTTTCATGCTATGCTTGCAGCTTTACTAGGGAATTGTGTAGGTGTGGTAGCTTCCCGTTGCTTTCCACACTGGTGAAGGATGATGGTGATGATGATGATAATGATAAGGGTGATGATGATGATGATGATGATGATGATGGCCATATGATTTCGGGGACCGTTTGGGCCTTAAAGTTTTCCTGACATTTGTCTTACAGGTGAGGAAAAACCCCGATAAAAACCTCACCCAGAAAAACTGCCCCGACCAGGGATCGAACCCGGGCCCGCTGCGTGACAAGGCAGCACGTTACCTCGAGACCACAGCGGTGGACATTAAATATATAAATATTTTAAAATAACTATAGTTAAACAATGATTTGTGAGTAAACAGCTTAATTTTATTCGTTAAGTAGTCCTAACAAATGTCACTCTAGATTTCCAAATCTCTAGATAAATTCACGACTCACTTCGTGAGTCGTGAATTTATCGATAATTTGGAAATCACTCGTGGCATTACTTATGATAAATCTAAAGCTTTATTTGTTGTATTACTAATAACGATATTGTGTATCACTGCGTCTAATTTTAGTTGTGACAGATTGCAGTGACATTGAAATGAATGGCTGTTTTATTTTAAGAATATAAACACAATATGTAAATTACATAATTACAGAGGCGGTCTGAAGTAACATTTCAGCTATAAATTCGCTTGATACATAAAGTAACATTATGAATGATTATTATCGAGTGTGTGAGATAGTACACGGAAACACGCAATCTCTGTGATTTTCCATTCACTCAGCATCTTTGTTTCTCTTTCTGTAGCCTGTGCACAAGTCGACCTGATTTTACTTCATTTATAATTGTATCAAATTGAAATATCTACTGGACCACTTGCTGTACAACATTTATACTCATGCAAAAGGGCTTGACTTTTATAATATGACACAGTTCTTCTTCTTCTTCTTCTACTACAAGGTTTAGGTTATGCAGCCTGTTCCTTCTTCTTCTTCGTCAGGCTCTACGACTTCCAGTGGAATGTCTTGGCCTTCTCAACCAGTTTACGCCACTTCTTCCTATCTTGTGCAGTGGATTTCAAATCAAAAATCCCCATTTCTCTCAAATCTTCAATTACGTCATCTTCCCATCGATCCTTGGGTCTTCCCCTTGGTCTTGTTCCTTGTGGCTTCCAATTCAAAATATCATTCGGCAATCTTCCCTTTGACATTCTTAGTGTATGTCCAAACCATTGTAATCTTTTGGATTTGATGAAACTAACTATATTTTCTTTATTATTCTTGAGGTATAATTCGTCATTCCTTCTCAACCTCCAATTTCCATTTTCCTTTACTGGACCTAGCACTCTTCTAAATATTTTCCTCTCAAACGTTAATAGTCTTAGTTTATCTGCTTCTTTTAGTACCCAGGTTTCAGCTCCATAACATATGATTGGTTGCAGCCTGTTCCGGCGAAGTTAAAAGTGGAGTCCATCTTCTACGTGGTCGGCCAACATCTCTTGTTCCTCTGGGATTATACAGGAAGGTTCTTTTGGTATTCTTTCGTTGTTCATTCTCATTAAATGTCCTGTCCATTTCTTATTATTTTCGCTGATTTTATCTTCAATTTTATATATATTTAATTCTTCTCGTATAGTTTCATTCCTTATTCTATCCGCTCTTGTGCATCCTTTCACATTACGTAAAAATAGCATTTCCGCAGTCTGTATCCTTCTTTTATCCCTTGATTTCATTATCCAATTTTCACTTCCATACAACAACAAAGGAACAGTCATTGTTTTATATAATTTAAGTTTCGTATCTTTCCTTGTTTTCCGATCTAAGGTTCTTTTTATGGTTCCACAAATAGCCTGAAATTTATTTACTTTATTTTCTATATCTTTATTTTCTCTGTAAGTTATATCACATCCTAAATATTGGAAATGTGATATTTGTTCTATTATTTTGTTATCCAGTACAATTTTTGATCTAATTCCATATTTACCAATAAATGCCATTACTTTTGACTTATTGATTGATATTTTACAATTATATCTATTGGCTATTAATTTAAATTTATATGCTAACATTTGGAGCTCATTTTCAGATTCTGCTAAAAGTATCAATTATTATCAATTAATATTCCTTCATTAGTTAAAACCTTCTTCCATTCTTTTAGGATATCGTCCATATAAATATTAAATATCTTAAACATAATTTGTAGGATTCTCATCCTGTTTATTTCCAAAATCACTCCTCGGAGGAAGACGTATTGGATGTGCATTCACTGTCTATCCATCTCTTGGCTGGTCTTCCTCTTGTTCTTCTCCCGTCCATTGGTCTATCTTCTTTAGCTCTTTTTGCAAGTCGGTTTTCCCGCCATAGCATGTCCCAAGCCAGGTTGAATCTGGTTTAGTACTGCTGCTGTTTATGATAATCGATGGAGCGTGAACAGAGACCACATATCTCTGAAATTAAAGTGTCCGTTCATTACAACAGATGTTGTGACACTTTTTTTTTTTCCTATCTGGATAGCGAATGTCTCTGAAGCGAAAGAGAATGCCTGTCTTATTATACTAGACAGAACGATACACACACTAATAAAAAAATCGCGACAACATCGTCGTAGTTAAAGCGAGCATAAATAGCAACAATGTATATAATTCTCGTGTCAAAATTCTATACATACTGTACAATACATAGATAAACAACCGTCTCAAAATAACATATTTCGTCTGTCAGATTTATCCTCGTTTCTCGTTATTTTATGGGTAATTGGTGATTTAATGAAATAATTTCATTAATTGGGTTATTCTTAGATTTCGGAGCTATTTTTAATTTGAAAAAAAGTGCCAATTACAATTTAAAGGTTTCAAAGAATAAAACTAAAGTTTTAGCATTTAAAGGACATGATACCTTAAGAGCAAAAATAGTAATTGATAATAAAATTTTAGAGCAGGTGAACAGTTTTGAATATCTAGGTTTCAATTTATCATATGTTAAAATTGAAGATATTAATGACAAAATAAATACATTTAATCTAATGTGTGGCACTATTAAAATAACACTTAAAATACAAGAAAAGAAACAAAAATTAAATTTTATAAAGTAATGGCTGCTCCTGTATTGATGTATGGATCAGAATGTTGGACGATCACTAAAAGACGAGAACAAAGATTGGAAGCAGCTGAGATGAGATTTTTAAGAAATATAGCAGCATATACTCTGCTGGATAAGAAAAGAAATGAAGATATAGGAAAATAACTAAATATTTTCAAACTTACAGACCGAATAATTAAATATAGGAACGACTGGAAAGAACGTATTGATACAATGCCAGAAGGAAGATTTCCAAAATTATTGCTAAATTATAAACCGCACGGAAGGGGAAATGATGGTCGTCCACACAGAAGATGGTCTGAACAATTTTAAGAATTCTAGCTTTCATGAAACCGGAACGAGCCAACAAGCTTAATCCCTGGATGATGATGATCTCGGATTATAGATTTTGTGGATTTTCTCCTGAAAGAATAAATAAAACTGAGGAACAAAGAAGAAACTTTTTTTTTTGTCTCTGAAAGAAAAATATGTAATTCTGGTAGTATTTTTTCTCCTGAATTCAAATATGATATCGGGTTTTCTCCATCACGCAAGGTTTCCGAGAGACAGGAATTTATAATTTCATACACTTTAATATTTTCTACATTCGTAACTACACAGTATTCGAACATCCTAACTTACCTCGAAAGTAAGAAATGACGATTTTCTGCTATATTTCGCCTGTGAAGCACCCCTCTTGATGGTCCAACAATAATCGGCCAGCATGTTAGGATTCCATTTGCCTTGATATCTCTTTTCCATAGCTGAAACCATTTGAGTTAGCTCATTTGGTTTTATTTTACAATGAACAAATGGACGAAAAAAGTTTATTAATAAAATAATTATTTAAATCCATTAATTGAAATTGAAATAAAAAAAAACTGTGGGTGATGGAGAAATTTCGAATACATATTTGAAAACACGATAAAAACTGCATTAAGTACAACTATTGGTACTCATGAGTCAAAAATCATGTTGACCAGTGTTACACGTACAAGATAGGCTACAAGTTTTATGAAAAGTTATACAACCTGGAATTGTTTTTAAAAATTTGCGTTCATTATAAACAATTGACTAACGTTAATAGTGTGGACGATGGTAATTAGTTGAAACAACAGGAGGCCTTGAGAACAATTATTGATAACATGGCGGCAAGTACGTATTTATTGTTTTATATTGTTTCGAATAAAGTTCAGTTCACTTAAAATGCAGTGATTTGTTTCGTATAATGCATATTAACACTACCTCATGGATATATTTTTGTATATACATTGTGGGGCCTATGTAATAGGCCTATACGCAGAGGGCAGTCAGTGGTTTTACTTCCCACACGCGTGTTTGTAATGTGTAATATTACAGTATAGTTATTTTTATTAGAGTATAGTTATATAGGTTGGCTACCCTCAAATGTAGGAAGTTGTACTTTCAATCATGGTCGCTTCTGATATTGAAGCGTCTGTAAGGCCGACATAGGCCTACATTAACACGTTAATATGATTGGTGATTAATGACAACGAATCACCAGGAGAATCCTTACTTGTAAACCTAAAATTCCAGATCATGGGCGATCACACGAATAATTTATTCTTCTTCTTCATCACGGTTTAGGCTTATTTACTAGCCTGTTCCGGCTCCAAATTGCTGCTGTTTTCATCTTTTCTTTGGTCTTCCCAAACTACTTCTTTCTCGTGGTGAATAGCTGTATGCTGCTTTTGGTATTCTATTCTCAATCATCCTTCCCAAGTGTTCTTTCCAGTTTGTTCTGTATTTCACAATTGTTGTGTTTAATTCACCTACTTTTAGTTGTTCTTATTTCTGTATTGTGTTTTTTGTCTGTTCTTTGATATCCTGCTATTGGTCTGAGGAATCTCATTTCAGCAGTTTGTATTCTGGCAGATTGTTGTGTTGTCACTGTCCATGTTTCGGATCCATAAGTAATAATAGGCGCCATTGTCTTGTATAATTTCATTATAGAGTCTTTCCTGGCTTTATTTTTCAAAGTTCTTTTGAGTGTTCCTGTTACATAATTAAACTTATTTAGTTTCTTATTTATATCTGTTTCCGCTGTGTATGATATTTCGCAACCTAGGAAGTTATTTCTTACCACTTGTTCTATTGGTTTATTTTCTAATATTATCTTTGTCCCAACTGGATGAGCGCCCTTGAAGGCCATTGTTTTTTATTTTTCTAATGCCATTTCCACTTTGTATTTTTTTTGATATTTCATTTAGTTTATATGACATTCTTTGTAGTTCATCCTGTGTTTTTGCTATTAAAATCTGGTCATCTGCAAACGCTACTGCTTTTATTACTATATTTCCTAAGTTAATTCTCCCAGTCGTCATTTGCTTCCATGATCTTATCATTCCTTTAAGGAAACATGACAATGGTCTGACCGGAAATCGAACCCGGGACCCCATGAACTATATAAGTATCTCTGACCGTAAGACAATGAGATTGGTCCTTTATCTACTACATTTGTTAATTTTTTCCAGGGAAACAGTCAGTTCTTGTGGAGTAGCGGTTACTGTTTACGCCACTGATTGCGAAATTCGCGTCTTCAAACTCCAAACAACTGACAGTAACCTCATTATGCTCTGAAACTCAAAGAGGCCTTGACTTTTGTAGCTGTAGTATGGGCATAGCTTATTTTTTGTGCTTCTATTTCCTAGAGTTCTCTATGTGACGCTGAGCCGACGGTTTTTAACTCACCCTCAGAAGGAAGGCATGACGTAGAGTTGGTAAATAACCATTTTCTATAGTTTAAGGCATCGTTTCCCAACCTGTGGTTCGCGAACCCCCAGGCAGTTCGCAAAATATTTCAAGGGGTTCGCCAAAACTTTTCCGTAATGACGGGTTTCGAGGTTAGGCCTATTCTAGTTTCCTTCATTTATGCGGCGTTCTCATATAATAATAATAATAATAATAATAATAATAATAATAATAATAATAATAATAATATATAATAATAATAATAATAACTCCTGGCGCGACAGTCCTAGAAGGCCCTTAGCCTACCAGCCGGCTGCTGTCCTCACATCCACATGTGTCAGTCACAGAGGTAGATGATCATCAGCCAGTGTAGGGGTGATATGTGGTCAGCATGTCGAGTCCCCCAGCCGTTATATCTGGTTTTCTTAACCTGGAGCCGCTACTTATTGTAGCTACCCAAATGCCCCACGATGCTGGGTGGGCACCGGTCCCATACTGGCCGAAATACCATGAGAAAATTTCTTCCCCCATGGAGACTCGAACCAGCGCAAGTCCCGTAGCTCTGCGCCAAGGTTTCCTGCCATAACCATTTGGCTACGGCGCGGGACTAATAATAATAATAATAATAATAATAATAATAATAATAATAATAATAATAATAATAATAAATTATAATAATACCAAAGAGAGAATACCAAAGAAGATCCTTAATTGGAAAGCTAATAGAAGAAGTGGAAGAGACAGGCCTAGAGAACGATGGATGGATGGAGGGAAAAGAAGTATGGAAGCTAGAGATTTAAAGGAAGAAGGTGCTGTAGACAGGAACCTCTGGCGACAAATCACTTTGGGTTGAAGGAGAAACACTGTATTGTGGAATATTCCTAAATAAAAAAATAATGATAATAATAATAATAATAATAATAATTTTTTATTATTCCGGCTTTCACAATGAATATACATTTTTCCGGTACCCATGTTCACAGTTAACTACACATTTGTTTGAACACATTTTTCCATTCTTGTCTGTTCATCCATATATCTTCTTCTATTTCCCATTCCATCTTAGTTTCATTAATTCCCTGAATCCACGTAACATTTGGTCTACCCTTCTTTTTCCTTCCCTGTGGTTCCCAATCCATGATTATCTTAGGTAGTCTTCCTTCTTCCATCCTTCTAATGTGTCCGTACCAATTTAATTGTTTCTTCTTTATAAAATCTAATATTGAAATAATACTAATAATAATAATAATAATAATAATAATAATAGACTAATTATTATTACTTTTTAAATTCGGGTTCGATAGTGCCAGTGAGTCAGTTAGTTAGTTAGCATATCTACTGTATGTAGGCTATATTTAAAAGTCAGTAGTTCACCCAACTCAGATCGTTGTGGAAGTAGTTCGCGAGTCGAAAAAGGTTGGTGACCGCTGGGTTAAGGTGTCTAATAAACTAAATCAAGCGCCCCTCTGAATAATGTATTGCTCTTTATAATATAGGTTATGCTACCACAAATAGCACGACGGAAAAGAGGGCATTTTTTTGATCGTGGCACGAAGCCATGTTTGGTAAAGTGTGAAAATGCGCGGATCCTGTCAGAAGTCTCCAGTTTGTCGCAGCTTCAGTTTTCCTCGAACTACTTCAAGCACAGATCGTTAAAACGTCAATTCTTAAATTCTTTCTGGATTGCGCACCTCGCATATTTACAGTAAGTGGGAGAATGAGTTTCCGGCTCTTTTGAAATGTCTTTGCCTTTCTAATACAAACGAAAAATAGATGCAGATTCTTATATTATCTACTCGTTATATTAGGTAATAGCTGATTCATCCAAAAATTCTATCAAATGAAATGAAATAGGACCTAATATGGAACAATTTTTTTAGACGATTTAACTCATGCCCCAAATGGGACTCAATGGCCAATCACGTTTCAATGATTTCTGTTTTACAACCAATTAGAGTCGTGTTTCACGAAATATTTATCAGTGTTATAATTACCATATTAAAGAAGGCTCCTCCTTTTTAATATTCTGAACAGGTCTGACCATTATTTTGCAGTGACTGAGCCTGTAAGAAATACGGCTACCAGATTTGTATATATATAGTGCATGAATGTCAACACATGCCGCATGCGGCAGTTAATATAAAAACATTTGTAGCAATTGATTATACCACCAAAAAAAAAAAAAAAGAAACCACTGTTTGCACTTTCTTAAATGTATTTTTTCCCAGGTAACAATCCAGAAAAATATAATTGTCATATTTACATCATACGACATCAGAAATGAATTAATATACAGTTTGATGTGTTTCATTTTTTCTCCACTAGAGAGCATTCTTACAAAATTGCGTTCCTTTGGCAATAAATAGTATGATCTGGTTGCAGTGATAAACAAAAGAAGCAGATGAAGCGTTCCTATCGCTTCTCATTTGTTTTCAAACGTCGCCGTTACATTAAATATATAAATATTTTAAAATAACTATAGTTAAATAATGAATTGTGAGTAAACAGCTTAATTTTATTCGTTAAATAATCCTAACAAATGCCACTCTTGATTTCCAAATTCTCTAGATAAATTCACTCCTCACTTCGTGAGTCGTGAATTTATCGATAATTTGGAAATCACTCGTGGCATTACTTATGAGAAACTAAAATCCATAGGCTACACTCAAATGTAAAGTTAAAAACATAGTGACTAATGGAGCGGAAACATGGAAATTAAATCATACATTAAGATAAAACTTATTGAGACTGATGATGGAATACTTTAACGTCCAGCCAGTCTTCTCCCTGTATCTACTGCTAACCACAATAAATTAGAGATTGTCGGACATTAACTTCTTATAGAAGAATTTTCAATCTCTTACTTTTGTAATTGATCTATCAGCAGATTAATTGAAAGTTTCTGTTAGTTTAGTTTCTATAACTATATTGATTTAATTAACTTTAATTTTGGTTAGTTTATATAAACCTGTAAGAGAGATGAACAGACAGGTGAATGTAGAAGACTGCATGAGAGTGAACTACATGGTCATTATAGGAAGCCAGATATAATAAGAATAGTCTCGTAGACTGCGATGGGCAGGACATGTGGCACGAATTGAGAATAAAACACTTGAAAACCAGAGGGAAAACGCCCAGTTGGTAGACCATGAATGGGAGAATAACATTAACTACGATTTGAGGGAAGTAGATTATACAGGGAATGTTTGAAAAAAACATTAGTTCAGGAGAGCTTATGTCCGCGCGGCCATGAACCTACGGGTTCTAGTGCCAGTGAGTTAGTTAGTTATATAAATCTGCATTTACTTATAATTTTTATGTATTATATAATTTTCCTGCATCAATTTCTTTTGTCATTTATTAGGTGGAAGAGGTCTTATGACAGTTTAAATATATTATTATTATTATTGTAGCATGAACATGCTATGATTGCAGTGAAGGACCTGCCTTCGGGCAGAATTACTATGGATGGATTATTATTATTATTATTATTATTATTATTATTATTATTATTATTAAGTTCTGTTACAAAGCCTTTTATTATATGGGTCCGAAAACTGGACAGCAAGTACAAAACAAGCCAACAGGCTGTTAGCAGTAGAATTTTAAGATTGGATAAGGTCAGAAACAAGGGAAATGATGAAAGTTTGAAAAAAATACAATAAAAAAATTGAATAAAAACGTTTGAAATGGTATGGACACCTCATAAGAATGGAAAAAGAGAGAATACTAAAGAAGATACTTAATTAGAAAGCTAATGGGAGAAGTAGAAGAGGTAGACCTAGAGAACGTTGGATAGATGGAGTGAGGAGAAGTATGGTAGCTAGAGATTTGATGGAAGAAGATGCTTTAGACAGGAACCTCTGGCGACAAATCACTTTGGATTGAAGGAGAAACACTGTATTATAAAAGAAGTTATTATTATTATTATTATATTATTATTATTATTATTATTATTATTATTATTATTATTATTATTATCATTATTATAGTCTACTGCTGTGGTCTCGAGGTAGCGTGCTGCCTTGTCACGCTTCGGGCCCGTGTTCGATCCCCGGTCGGGGCAGTTTTTCTGGGTGAGGTTTTTATCGGGGGTTTTCTTCACCTGCAAGACAAATGTCAGGAAAGCTTTAAGGCCCAAACGGTCCCCGAAATAATATGGCCATCATCATCATCATTATCTTCATCATCATCCTTCACCGGTGTGGAAAGCAACGGGAAGCTACCACACCTACAATTCCCTAGTAAAGCTGCAAGAATAGCATGAAAATGCTATGATTGCAGTGAAGGACCTGCCTTCGGGCAGAATTACTATGCATGGATCATTATTATCATTATTATTATCTTTATTATTTTTATCATTATCATCATAATTATTATTATTATCATTATTATTATATTATCATTATCATTATTATTATCATTATTGTCATTATTATTGTCATTATTATTGTCATTATTATTATCGTTATTATTATTATTATATTTGTCCACCGCTGTGGTCTCGAGGTAGCGTGCTGCCTTGTCACGCAGCGGGCCCGGGTTCGATCCCGGTCGGGGCAGTTTTTCTGGGTGAGGTTTTTATCGGGGTTTTTCCTTACCTGTAAGGCAAATGTCAGGAAAACGTTAAGGCCCAAACGGTCCCCGAAATCATATGGCCATCATCATCATGATCATCCGTATCATTATCATCATCATCATCATCATCATTCTTCACCGGTGTGGAAAGCAACGGAAAGCTACCACACCTACACAATTCCCTAATAAAGCTGCAAGCATAGCATGAAAATGCTATGATTGCAGTGAAGGACCTGCCTTCGGGCAGAATTACTATGGATGGATTATTATATCTATTATTATTATTATCATTATTGTCATTATTATTATGATTATCATTATTATTGCTACTATTATATTATTATTATCATTATTATTATATTTATTATTATCATTATTATCGTTATAATTATCGTTATTATTATTATTATTGTTGTTGTCGACCTATTTGCTATAGTTTCCTCATAGTATTTAACCAAATAACATAATGATTTATTTAGATTAATGAACTTGTATAACAAGGTGTAGGCAATGTAGATAGGGACAGAGGGAATCTGGTTAATCCATATATAGTTATGACAAATGAAGGTGTAGTCCGGTCCAGATCTCTAATTGTCGCAATACACAGCCTTGGTATGAATTAATATATGCATTGTTTGATCATGCATCAGCATCCGAAATAATGTGTCAAGCAGATTCAAGGCTACACTAGACGCCACTGAAGAATGAATGGTCCAACGGTTGTCGTTTTGTCCATTAACAATAACCAGCCTCATGGTCTAGTGGTCAGCGTTTCTGACTACTGTTCATGAGGTCCCAGGTTCAATTTCCGGTTAAACCGTAGGAATTTTTCCTAAAAGGGAATTATTCCTGTGGTTGCCCATGGTCTGGAATTTACGTTAAGTTTAGGTTAAGAACTCTCCTGGCGCTTCATTATCATTTATCATCCATCATATCATCGCCTTCTAGGCGCCCCAACTTCAGAGGTGGGTTACAATTAAGCCAATGCCAGGAGAGAACACCAGAAATGTCGAAATGACAACCTGGGGCGTTGAAAAAAAGAACATTACACTTTGACGCTGTTATTGTTATTAATTTCTAATTTTTAAAAAAATTGTTCCTCTTAATATAAGTCTAGTATTTCCAAAAATCGTTTACTATTTTGAAAAAGGAACAATTTTGTTATATGGGGAAAATATTGTATAGAAACAAGCTGATAAAGCAGCACAAATATCAGGATATATGAAAGATTTTATTTGGCGCAACAAACATATGTCAATAGAAAGCAAAATCCATATATACAAAAAGATAGTTCGACCAGTTATCGTATATGGAGCAAAAACTAGAGCTGATACAACAAAAACTAAACAAATAATAAACACATGCGAAATGAAGATCTTAAGAACTATTCAGGGGAAAACATTATTTGATAAAATACACAACACAGAAATTAGGGGAACATGTCATATACAAGACATAACCAATTTATTAAAGATAGAAGAAAATATTGGAAAGATCATATAGAAAGAATGGAACTCAACCGACTTGCAAAAAGAGCTGAAGAAGATAGACCAATGGATGGGAGAAGAACAAGAGGAAGACCAGCCAAGAGATGGATAGACAGTGAATGCACATCCAATACGTCTTCCTCCGAGGAGTGATTTTGGAAATAAACAGGATGAAAATCCTACAAATTATGATTAAGAAGAAGAAGAAGAAGGGGGAAATCTTGAAAATGTTCTGCTATGTCCCTTCTAATCGCAACTCCAGAAATCTGAGTTGACATGTTAAGGACGTTATTCAACTGTCCACGTCTGACGTCATTATCAAGATTGTATCTGTAAATCCGTGATTGTCTGGTAGCTTATATTTAAATACGCCAGGTTTTCTAGTGAATAAGGGCTGCGACAGATGTAGCAATTCTTCTGAAATATCAACATGATTTCGTAAATAAAAAATTCCATTCTCGGAAGATCGAAGTGACCAAGTCACAGGTTATTGTCTCCAGATATTACAGTTACATCGATAGGTCTAGATCATCGCTTCCCAACCTGTGGTTCACGAACCCCCAGGGGGTTCGCATAATAATATTTCAATAATAATAATAATAATAATAATAATAATAATAATAATAATAATAATAATAATAATAATAATAATAATAATAATAATAATAATAATAATAATAATAATAATAATAATAATAATACTTTATTTATTCTGGCAGAGTTAAGGCCATAAGGCCCTCTCTTCCACTCAACCAGCACAAATACAAATAAATATTAGACAAGGGGTTCGTCAAAACTTTTCCGTAATGGCGGTTTCGAGGTTAGGTCTATTATTGTTTCCTTGATTTCTGCGGCATTGTGAAATATTATTATTTCCATTAATATTTCTATTTTTATTATTATTATTATTATAATTATTATGATTATTATGTTAAAATCAAATTAATCCTATAATGTTCCCCGTTAAATGTGTAGACCCCTATTTGTGCAAAAAGTCGTTTTCTTCACATGACATCATCATCATAGTGCATTCACGAATTTAGGCCATTTGTTGACCTGTTTCGGCCTCAAGACAAACACCATCCAAAAGTATTTTTTGTGGACGTCCTGGTCTTCTTCTTCCTGCAGGTTGATATCTTAACATTTGTTTGGGTATCCTGTGATCTTCCATTCGATGAACATGTTGCATCCATCTTGACTTCCATCCATAGTAATTCTGCCCGAAGGCAGGTCCTTCACTGCAATCATAGCATTTTCATGCTATGCTTGCAGCTTTACTAGGGAATTGTGTAGGTGTGGTAGCTTCCCGTTGCTTTCCACACCGGTGAAGGTTGATGATGGTGTTAATAAGGATGATGGTGATGGTCATATGATTTCGGGGACCGTTTGGGCCTTAAAGTTTTCCTGACATTTGTCTTACAGGTGAGGAAAAACCTCGATAAAAACCTCACCCAGAAAAACTGCCCCGACCGGGGATCGAACCCGGGCCCGCTGCGTGACAAGACAGTACGCTACCTCGAGACCACAGCGGTGGACCATCTTGACTTATAATCAGAAATTTTGTTTTCTAAAGGTTCCATGTGTAATTCTTCTAAGATGTCTTCATTTTTTTTGTGATTTAGTAGTGTGTATCCTGCAGTCCTCCGAAGGTATCTCATTTCAGCAGATCTAAGTCTCTGTATATCCTTTTGTTTCAATGTCCATACTTCGCTACCATACAAAAGAGTTGGAAGAGCCAGTGTTTTATACACTTTTAGTCTTGATGTTTTTGGACTAACTGTGGCTAGAAGATAGCATTTATTAATCTTAAAAATTTAGATATTTTTCACTTACATCCTTTTCTTCTTCATATGAGATATTGCATCCTAGATATGTAAAATAATTCACCTGCTCCAAAATTTTATTGTTCAGTACAATTTTACTTCTGACAGGACCTACACCTTGAAATGCCATACTTTTTTTTTCTCTGTAGATATCTTCAATCCATATTCTTCTGTAATTTTGTTAAGTTCATACAGACCTTTCTGTAGATTATCTTCTGAATTTGCTATTATTATTTGGTCATCTGCAAATAATAGGGTGTTTAATTTTCTATTTTCTGATATTCTTATTCCAAATTTATATTTCTTCTTCACATGTATATTTAAAAAATAAATACAGAAACAGACTTTGTGCTGAACGTGATTTGAGACTTTATTAGCTTGTGTGGTTCCTGACTTCATGTGTCATGGAAAGCAAGCGCAACCTTCTCACTGAATTCCAAGGAAGAGGCGAGTAATTTCTATGAAAACTTGTATTAATTATTACAACTAGGCCTACACGTTGTGTAACTTTTAAGCCGTAACTAGAGTAACTTTAGGTTTTAACCGTTAAGGGTTAAGTTAATTTAAGGTTGTTAAACCGTTTCTTGAAATTAAATTTTATGCATGTCTACTGTATGTATATTTAATAGTCAGTGGTTAACCCAACTCAGATTGTTGTGGAAGAGGTTCGCGAGACGAAAAAGGTTGGGACCGCTGGTCTAGATCACTGTACATTCAATGTTCCAATGTTTCGTAGAGGAAGTTTCTTATAATTATGTTCTGTTAACACACAGAGGGATCATGGACTCCTACTGTTATTACCCGTTTAAGGAGTAAGCGCAGTTGTTGACGGAAGGCACTGCAGTCGTGTTTATGCAGGAATAGAACACGTGGCACTGCTATCTATGAGCGTAGAGTGGAATGGGACGTGGGACGCTGACAGTATACACTGCCTTATATGACGTCACGTGTAGCAACAAACAGAGCTTCGTAATTCTTCCACCTGCAGAGATATTTTGAATGACTAATACCTCTTATCAGTACATAAATAAATATCCTCAACTCGTGTCCAACTCACGGTCGGGTCGAGGGATGAGATGAGATGAGTCCCTATATATATAGATCTCTGTGAATGATGCCGGCCGACCACGCCTGACGCACCATCAGAGGGGCAGACGAACGAAATGAAATAGATGAGATGAGCATGAAGAAATGGTGGAATTAAATTGTGGCAGGGGAAAACCCCGAGAAAAACCTGTCTAAGCTCCGTTTCGTCCACCACGAAACCCACATGGAGTGATCGAGACTCGATATTGGGACGCCGGCGGTGAGAGGAGAGCGTCTAACTGCTTTCGCCACGGAGCAGCCTACTCTCAACAGTAGGCCTAACTGTCGCCATAAAGCGATTAATACTTGGCATAGGCCTATATAAAACCCTTTAACTACTGTATCACATTTCAAAGGATGTGAACGAGTATGGATGAACTACATGGTCTTTATAGGAAGCCAGATATAATAAGAACAGTTAAGTCTCGTAGACTGCGATGGGCCTGGAAATGCGTGCTATTATGCATTGCAGAGACTCTTGATGTCCCAATTCCTTTCAAAAAACGTTAAACTGAAAATATATAAAACTATTATTCTACCAGTTATATTAGGCTATATGAATGCGAAACATGGACTCTTACTTTAAGGGAGGAAAGGAAATTACGATTATTTAAGAATAAAGTTCTTAGGAAAATTTTTGGACCAAAGAGAGATGAACAGATATGTTAATGGAGAAGACTACATAACAATGAACTACATGGTCTTTATAGGAAGCCAGATATAACAAGAACAGTTAAGGCTCGTAGACTGCGATGGGGAGGGCATGTGGCACGAATGGGGGATGAAAGACGTGCATGGAAGCTTCTTGTAGGAAAAACCAGAGGGAAAACGCTCAGTTAGTTGACCAAGAATGAGGTGGGAGAATAACATTAACTATGATTTGAGGGAAGTAGATTATACATGGAATGACTGGAAAACATTAGCTCAGGATAGGGATGTATGGAGAGCTCATGTCCGCGCGGCCATGAACCTACTGGTTCGATAGTGACGTGAGTTAGTTAGTTAGTTGGTGAACGAGCGTGGAACTATCTTATATTCTCAATTAACTTTTCTTGTTCTTCCACAATTTCAGTTGCTAAGCAGCTATGTGTTGTATACCTCAGCCGCTGGTTTAGGTTATACGAGGAGTAAAGGGAGAACTCGCCCTGTACTGCCAATAAGTAAATGTTTGACGTGAGAGTGAATGTCTGCCAGAACCAATCACTGCTCTTGACGCCCTTATTATAGCGCGCTAGTAAGGTTTTGAAACTGCTGAGATGTTGTCAGCTGTATGTCTGCTAACCGCATACTTGAAGCGGCCCCTCCCACTGAATATCCATATCGGCAACACTGTCGTAAAAACGACAGGGCCGGAGAATCAGTGGCTGGACTATAGAGTTGATTCCTCTACATTCGTTTGTTCAATTATTTCTGATTGAATAAAACATTATTTTATAAAACATTGGCAGTTCCTGCATTACTTTATGGGAGCGAAACTTGGGTAATGACCAAAAAATTGCAAAGTAGAATACAAAGCGCAGAAATAGAAGAACAAAAGGCTGCACAAGATTGGATCGGACAAGGAATGAAGATATAAGAACATAGTTAAATATATATCAATTGGATGAGAAAATCAGAGAATATAGAGAGAAATGGTTTATACATGTGGAAAGAATGAATGTAACAAGATTACCAAGAGCAGCATTCAACTACAAGCCAAGAGGTTCAAGGAATGTAGGAAGGCCAGTGAAAAGATGGACAGAACAACTGTGAGGCGGAACAGACAATTTGCCTAGCCTGTGAAGTGAAGAAGAAGATAAAACTTTCTCTGTGCATTATGAATTCCAAATATAGTATGATCCTCTTCTGTAGTTTTTACTACTAAATAAGAAAATCCGGAAATTTTAAATTATTTCCTTTGCTGATATCACACATTCTTCTTCCTTTTCCTTCTTCTCAGACCACATATAAATAATTTAATTTGTTTGTAAACATTTCATCTTGTGAAGTACTATACTCTCTGTTGTTTTCCTCGTCAGAATGGAGGAGCGATGTGAAAAGTAATTTTCCTCTTGTTTCACTTGTTTTTTCCTCTACATTTGTTTTTAAAATATGATTAATATTTATAGGAAATCTGGATATCGGCTGCTGTTTCTAACTTTCCTCATTTCTCAAAAAGTTTTTGAAACATTGGATTTTTTTTCATTCGTTAAGTTAATATCGGGATAAAATGCAGGCATACAAGTAGGCCTACATCGCCGTAATCCAAAGAATGGGAATGTCTGCGTGTTTGACTTCTGCCGCTAAATTTAAGAGGTACTGGTACATGAATTAGAAAATATTTGAAAAAAAAAATCATGTAAGTTCTAAATCAGTTTACATGTCTGTTAGGAACATTTTTGGACCAAAGAGAGATGAACAGACAGGTGAATGGGGAAGACTTACATAACAGTGAACTACATGGTCTTTATAGGAAGTCAAATATAATAAGAACAGTTAAGTTTCGTAGACTGCGATGGGCAGGGCATGTGGCACGAATGGGGAATGAAAGACGTGCATGGAAGCTTCTTGTTGGAAAACCAGAGGAAAAACGTCCAGTTGGTACACCAAGAATGATGTGGGAGAATAACATTAACCATGGTTTGTGGGAAGTAGATCATACAGGGAATGATTGGAAAACATTAGGGTTGTATGAAGAGATTATGTCCGCGCGGCCATGAACCTACGGGTTCGATAGTGCCAGTGAGTTAGTTCATCATCATCGTCATCATCAACAACAAGGATTAAGTCCAATGGCCTCATCCGATCTCATTATAGGTCGAATTGGTCCTTCCATCTCTTCAATGGTCTTCCCAACATTCTTCTCCCTTTTGGTTTATAATTATACATTCTTCTTGGTATGCGCTTTTCATTCATTAGTATTACGTGCTGAAGATAAGCATTTTGATAATATTTTATTCTTTCACAGAGATTAAATATATTAAGTTCTGTTCTTATATCTTCGTTTTTCTTTTTATCGGTCCTTTGGTATCCTGCTATTGCTCTCAACATCTTCATTTCTGCAGCCTCTATTTGTTTACTATCTGCCTTTGTTAATGTCCAGGTTTCACATCCATAGATATGAGTTGGTTCATAACATATATTTTAATATCTGAACGAGAAAATATATTCTTCAGCCATCTTTAAAATAGAATCCTTCAATTCACTGTGATTTGTAGGAAATAATAAACTCTGCCACGAATAATATTATGAATGTCTCCAAATAGACAGATACATTCGGCTCGTCATCAAAACTTTTACATAAAATTACATTCAATTTCTGGGAAAAAGTCTATAATATTGGACGGAAAACGCAATAGTTAACAGGGTGAATCACAGAATACCTCATGAAGTTCTACTTTCTTCTTCTTCATCAGAATACTGTACTGTTATATGATAAACTGAACAACCCGCTGTAGGAGAGGGAATGAACGAAAACAAACCAGGTGGGGGAGATAGTACAACTGCAGGGAAGAAATCGCATCGGCCTACGTTAATCTAGAAACATTGACCTTCAAACCGGCACATCCAGTGTTACTGTTTTGTTCTTGATGGACAAATTGTATTTAAAAATAAAAATATACGCCTAGACTGGGGTTTGAACCCAGGACCTCTAACTCTCTATGTCAATACTCTATCCAAGTGAGCTACCTAGGCCTGCAATCTAAACGCGTATTTTTCTCTTCTACATAGTTAATTCCCTAACCCCGAATGCTACGAGCCGTTGCTACGATTTTTGAAAATGGCGGCTCCATTGTTAAGAAGACTTTTTATTGGTAGGAATTTGCCAGACTTCAGCACCATATGTTAAAATGCTCTGAATTATGGTTTGATATATTTGTAATTTTCTATTTTTTATAATATTTTTGCTCCTCCAAACAGAGTTTAAAGCATTTATTGCTTGTTTTTTTGTGCGATTCTAGTTTTAATTTCCACTGTGTTATCGCCTGAATGGTCTAATTTTGTTCCTAAATAAGTGCATTCAATACTAGGTTTTAGTTCTTCTCCATTGTTGAAATTTATATTTCCATTTTTCATATTCTTCTTTTAGTTTTTTAGCCATATATACTATGCCATCGTGGTCCTGTGCTATTAATACCTGGTCATCTGCAACATTTAATGAATATACATGTGTATTTTGGATAGGTTTGCCCATTTTTTGACATTTTTTCCTCCAGTCTCTTAGTACTCTTTCGAGATAAATTTTAAATAGAGTTGGAGATAAACTGCAACCTTGCCTTAAACCTTTTGTAATAGTAAATCCCTTTGTTATATTATTTCCATATATATATATATATATATATATATATAGAGTCGATAAAAAAAGGAGAACATTTTAGGAATGAAGTCCTCAAGAAGAAAAGTTTTTGTATCAACATTTGGAGGAAATAGTTATTTTTGAGTTGAATATGTCTTAGAAAAATGTATGCTGTCTAGGACTACTGTTTGTTGTAACTGGTTGCAAAACACATACTACATTACATTTATAAATTATGTATTCACTTGTAGGATGAGTGAATTGAATGAACAATGCTAAGTCATCGTCATGTATCATTAAGTCACTAACTACTGGCAATATCGAACAGTAGGCCGCGCGAGTATAAGCTCTCCATAAACCCCTATCCTGAGCTAATGTTTTCCAATCATCCCCTGTATAGTCTACTTCCCTCAAATCATGGTTAGTGTTATTCCCTTACCTTATTCATGAATTTCCTACAAACAGCTTCCATGCACCTCTTTCGTTCCCCCATTCGTGTCACATGTCCTGTCCGTCGCAGTATACAGACTTCATCATCATCATCATCATCATGAACAAATTCGTTTTAGGCCATGTGGCCTGCACGGTAAACCTAGCGAAGATGGTCTTGATCTTTCCACCGATGTTTTGGTCTTCCTTGGTCCCTATGTCCAGTTGGGGTATATTGGAATGCCAATTTTGGAAGTCTATTTCTTGCCATTCTCCTCAGATAATTTTTCCATTCTTGTTGGTATCTTTGTATAGCCTATAGACTTAACTGTTCTTATTATACCTGGCGTCCTATAAAGACTATGCAGCTTACTGTTATAAAGTTTTCTCCATTCACCTTCACCTATCTGTTCATCTGTTCATTTCCTAACAACTTTATTCTCAAATACTCGTAATATTCTTTCCTCTCTTAAAGTAAGAGTCCATGTTTCGCTTCCATAAAAATAACAGTTCTATATATTTTCAGTTTAACGTTTTTTGAAAGAAGTTGGGAGGCGACAAGATTCCCTGCAATGCATAATAGCACGCATTTCCAGAATTGAGCTTATGTTTAATTTCTTTATGTATCTCATTCCTATTTGTGATTATTGTTCCTAGGTAAGTTATTTGAATTAGCACGAATGGGAAATAAAAGAGGTGCATGGAAGCTTCTTTTAGGAAAAACAGATGAAAAACGCCCATTTGATAGACCAAGAATCCATCCATAGTAATTCTGCCCGAAGGCAGGTCCTTCACTGCAATCATAGCATTTTCATGCTATGCTTGCAGCTTTACTAGGGAATTGTAGGTGTAGTAGCTTCCTGTTGCTTTCCACACCGGTGAAGGATGATGGCCATATGGTTTCGGGGACCTTTTGGGCCTTAAAGTTTTCCTGACATTTGTCTTACAGGTGAGGAAAAACCCCGATAAAAACCTAACCCAGAAAAACTGCCCCGACCGGGGATCGAACCCGGGCCCGCTGCGTGACAAGGCAGCACGCTACCTCGAGACCACAGCAGTGGACACCAAGAATAAGGTGAGCAAATAATATTAATCATGATTTGAGGGAGGTAGATTAGGGCCTATACAGGGAATGATTGGAAAACATTATCTCAGGATAGAGATGTGTGGATAGATTATGTCGCGCGGCCATGAACCTACGGGTTCGATAGAGCCAGTGAGCTAGTTAGATATTTGATTTCGGTCACTTCTTCAAAATTTCCCTCATTTTTCATTAGCTGTCCATTTCCATTATATAAAGTATTTCTACGTGTGAATATATAGGCCTATTTAATTTTATTGATGTTTACTTCCTGTCCCAATTTCTTAGTGTTACTCAATAAAGTGTGTGTGTGTGTGTGTTGGCCCTTAATATCTCTACGTTATCGCCCAATAGTACTACATCATCAGCATAAACTAACAGCTTATTAATACCATTGAGTTGTAAGCCTTCCTCGTCCTCTAAAGATTTGATGGCGTGCTCTAGTACAAAGTTAAATTACTTTAACCCATTGTGAATTTCAAAAGTATCCGAAAACTGTTTGCTTACACGCACCGTAATCTTTGTGCCATTTAGACATATTCATGTAGGCTAAGTCTTAAAAACTTCTCCCTGAGACACTTGTTCAGGGGGACCGCCACACATGGATTCCTTCTTCTTCTTCTTCCTTCCAAGTATTAGGCGAAGGCCTGTTACGATCCTATAGAAAATTTTCCCTCCAGCGTTTCATAGGACGGCCCAGTGATCTTCGTCCTCTTGGTATATAATTATAAACAGCTTTGGGGATCCGATTTGAACTCATTCTTTCAAGATGGTGTTTCCAATTTAGTTGGTACTGTTTAATATATTCCAAAATTGGCGTAGTCTTCAATTCTTTTAAGATATCGGTGTTCCTTTTCCGATCCCATCTGGTGTAACCCGCTGTTCTGCGCATGAATCTCATTTCACAAGCCGTTATTCTGCTTTCATGTTGCTTTTTTAGTGTCCATGCTTCACTACCATAGGTCAACACTGGTCTAGCCAAAGTGTTATATAAACGTAATCTGGTGTTTTTTTTGTACAAGGGATGGTTTCATAACTTGATTAATAATTCCTAAACTTTTATTATAACTAGTAACTTTTTCAGGGATATCCTTTTCATCCCAGATAGAGAGATAATATCCAAGATATTTAAATTGATTACACATGGATTCCACTACAGAATATGTACCCAAAAAGAGTTCCACCTCGCATCGAACCAGTGTCTCTGCAAGCTATGTGACCAAGAAATGTAAACAGTACCACATAATTGACTGTACAGCAAGAAGAAAGCCTCTAAAATTCTACGCAGATGACAATAACTTTCAATAATTGTATCCTAATGTACACAGAGTGTATAATAAATCTTTAGTATATAAGTCTTAAAATATAACTCCAAGCGAGCCCTTGGACTGCCAACCGGCTGCTGGCCTCACATCCACATGTATTAACAACAGAGGTAGACGAACATATAGCCAGTATAGGGCTGACATGTGGTCAGCATGTCGGGTCTCCCAGCCGTTATAGCTGGTCTTCTCAAATTGGAGTCGCTACTTATCGTAGCTACCCAAATGCCTCACGATGTTAGGTGGGCACCGGTCCCATACTGGCCGAAATTCCATGAGAAAATTTCTTCTCCCATGGGGACTCCGACCAGCGCAAGTCCCATAGCTCTGCGCCAAGGCTTCTTGCCTTAACCACTCGGCTACGGCGCGGGACTCTCATATGTCTTCTTGACTTTTTAGGAATTCCAAAATCCAGCAGGATACTATATAACTTTTCCCTCGTATTATTATTATTATTATTATTATTATTATAAACACAGGAAAATATGTAATATCTGCCCTGAATGGAATATTATGGGATAAACATATCAAAAAAGAAACTAAATTAAAAAAAATTAAAACAATAGTTAGAAGTATTATGACTTATGGTTCAGAGGTTTGGACTATATATTATCAGATAAAAAGAAAATTAATGGTAGCAGAAATGGACTATTAGAGGAGATCTGCTTGGATATCAAGGAGAGAGAAAATTAAAAATGAAGTTATAAAAGAGAACGTGCATGTACAAAACTCGATTTTAGAATTTATCCAAGAAAAGCAACTAAAATGGTACAGGCATATTAGGCGAATGGAGGATGAAAGATTACAAAAAAAAAATGGATTGGACACCATCAGGAACGAAAAGGAAAGAACGACCGAATCTCACGTGGAAACAAGGGATTAGAGAAACTTTGAAAGACTGGGAAATACACGAAGAAATGTGTTGAAATAGAGATGCATGGAGGAAAATTATAAAGCGAAATTGAAGACAAATCAACGGTGCCGGAAAAATGCATCAACATTGTTAAAACCGGATATAACTTATATATATATTTATTATTATTATTATTATTATTATTATTATTACTTACTTACTCACTGGCACTATCGAACCCGTAGGTTCATGGCCGCACGGACATAAGCTCTCTACCCCAGATGAACCCATGTCCGCATTTCTTGACGGTTGTATTTTTACGATGAAAGATCGTCACTCTTTCGCCCAAGGTACTTTTTTCGTCTGGCTTATCACCTTCGACCAGTCCGGCATGGGTAACCCTATCGGCAGCAATGCTACCGCCGGCATAGCTCTCAGGATCATTTAAGCACGCAAGCCACTCCACCACGACAAGGTAAAGATACCATGGAGGGATTATTATTATTATTATTATTATTATCATCATTATTAGTAACATGGTTTTTATAGGAAGCCAGATATAATAAGAACAGTTAAGTCTCGTAGATTGCGATGGGCAGGACATGTTGCGCGTATGGGGAATGAACGACTTGCTTGGGAGCTTCTTGTAGGAAAGCCAGAGGGAAAACGCTCAGTTGGTAGACCAAGAATGAGGTGGGAGAATAATATTAACTATGATTTGAGGGAAGTAGATTATACAGGGAATGATTGGAAAGGATTATCTCAGGATAGGGATGTATGGAGAGCTTATGTCGGCGCGGCCATGAACCTACGGGTTCGATAGTGCCAGTGAGTCCACGTAAATAAGTATTAGTAGTTGTAGTAATTGTTGTAGTAGTCACCCTTTATTGATAGCTTTTGTCAAGTGTTTCATTAATACAAAGAACTCGGACAAAATGCCTCCTGCATAGCATTACTTGTTCCCTGCATCCAACAAAATAACATAAACGTGCAAAAATGAGTACATCGGCAGTGCCATATTAGGGTCATTTGTGAAAATTACAAATTCAGAAATATAAGACAGTCCTCATATGAAGTCGTTTGATCTATGTTTCGCGACATGATCTGTTTTCTATGGCGGTGGATTATCTGATTTTAATGGGTACAGACGGGAAGATTCCACTAATATAAAACTGATGGAATATGCACCTGATAAAAACATAAAAATAGCCCACAGAACTAATCAACAAATTCTAAAACAACATAATAAACAATAACAGTGAAGAAAATAACTTTTTCAACAACAAAGGAGTATATAAACTGACATGTAAGGACTCGCACCCAAATTTTACTATAGGAAGGACAAACAGGACTTCTTAACCATCAGAGTCAAAGAACATTTTCGAGACTTTCATTCACGCAGAAGGGAAATCAAGCATTGCAAAACACGTTATCCATGAAGGACATCGCATGTTAAATATTGAAAACCCCCAACAGTATTGCACAGAGAAAATACCCACAGCGAAGATCAACGTACTCGAAAAAGAGATAGAAATCATAAAAGCAGCTCACAACAACGACAATCTGATAAACGAAAACGAACCCAACACATGTAACCCCCTCTACCAAATCTTCAGTGAAACACCAGTTTTGAATCCTGCCGATGATGAGACAAGTCCCGAAAGCGCTACAGTTAAATAATTAATTAAGTTGAGGAGACGGACCTTTCAGGTGAATATTCCATAATTTTATATTATAATTTTGAATAATATCTCAACGGAACACGTCATGAATCTTATAAACTCAAGAAACACCAGTTTTGAATCCTGCCAATGATGAGACAAGTCCCGAAAGCGCTACAGTTAAATAATTAATTAAGTTGAGGAGACGGACCTTTCAGGTGAATATTCCATAATTTTATATTATAATTTTGAATAATATCTCAACGGAACACGTCATGAATCTTATAAACTCAAGAAACACCAGTTTTGAATCCTGCCAATGATGAGACAAGTCCCGAAAGCGCTACAGTTAAATAATTAATTAAGTTGAGGAGACGGACCTTTCAGGTGAATATTCCATAATTTTATATTATAATTTTGAATAATATCTCAACGGAACACGTCATGAATCTTATAAACTCAAGAAACACCAGTTTTGAATCCTGCCAATGATGAGACAAGTCCCGAAAGCGCTACAGTTAAATAATTAATTAAGTTGAGGAGACGGACCTTTCAGGTGAATATTCCATAATTTTATATTATAATTTTGAATAATATCTCAACGGAACACATCATGAATCTTATAAAATCAAGAAACACTAGTTTTGAATCCTGCTGATGATGGGACAAGTCCCGAAAGCGCTACAGTTAAATGATTAATCAAGTTGAGGAGACGGACCTTTCAGGTGAATATTCCATAATTTTATATTATAATTTTGAATAATATCTCAACGGAACACATCATGAATCTTATAAAATCAAGAAACACTAGTTTTGAATCCTCCTGATGATGGGACAAGTCCCGAAAGCGCTACAGTTAAATAATTAATCAAGTTGAGGAGACGGACCTTTCAGGTGAATATTCCATAATTTTATATTAATCTTATAAAAGTTGACTTGAGGATCACCTACACGTTAAGATATGTTGAGGCGTCTCACCTACTGTCTTCATGATGCACTAAAACACTAAGAACACTGAACACAAAACAAAAGAAGCGAGTTGAGCACTACCTGTAGTCAGACTCAGGCAGGCTGTACCATTACGTAGCTGTTATAAAGCCAGCTCGTTTAACCAACTCCTCCCATTGTCATTATAATCATTATCATCATGATATTATCCCTCTATATCATGTTATCGTACTTTTATTTCTAGTCCACACAAAAACCATCAAATCCGTGTGTCTTAAAAGTAAACATCGCATTCAGTTAGCGTCTAACAACCTTGCCAGAGGTTGTCCACTCTACAGAACAATTACCTTTTCATGGTTGGCTACAATGGAAAGGAAAAATTATAATTAACATCAAATAGGAAATCCTACATTATGTCTTCTTTAATACTCTTCTATATATAGTATTTTTTAATTCAACTATTCCTCTAGATTCTCTAATCCCAGACTAACCCAAATTTGTTTCGTGAATGTACCACTTATTTTTATTAGAAATCTAATCATAGGACAGGGATTGAGCTTTTATACCTGAGAATGTTTCTTTCTGTATCGATAGTTACGAAACCCTATACATTTCTGTAATAGAGGGCCAACGTATTTTCACTTCCCCACAGAAGGAAGTTTAGACCTCGAATGTTCCTAAACCATATGTGCTATATAATTCTGATTGAAAAAAAAAAAAACATGCCGAAATAAAAACGTAACTGTTCAGAATAGCTATCTTTAATAATGATATTAATTTAATGACTTGTTATGGACGGCAATGAGAAATATGAATATACGTGATAAATGGATTAAAATTGTTAGGAGGATCTAGAGTAATACAAAAGCTAAAGTAAAAATACAGAATAAATTAACAGAGGAATTCACAGTGAATAAAGGCCTTAAGCAGGGATGCAATTCATCGCCAATTCTTTTTAACATTTATTTAGACCGGGCTCTTAATATTTGGTATAAAAAGTTCTGAAATGGGTATTCCTATAGGAGGAAAAATACTACATTCATTATTGTTTGCAGATGATCAAATAATTTTTCCAGGCGATAAAGATGATATGATATATATGATAAATAAATTAATGGAAGAATATACAAAATGGAGACTGAATATAAATTTACAGAAAATAGAATATATGTGTTTTGAAAAGGATGTGGATGACTTCATACTCGAAACTGGGAAAATAAAAAGAATGTGAAATTTTTTAATATCCTGGGTCTATAATTACATGTTTTAGGTACATGAGGAAGAGATGTACAAACTAAAATTGTAATGGCAACAAATGTAACTGAGACATTACATTGAATAATTTAGAACAAAAATATTACAAAGGAAACTGAAATGAAAATTTCTAAGAACATAATACAGAATATTTTGTCACATGGAAGTGAAAGTTGGTCTTTGACAGAATTACAAAAGAATAAAATTAGAACAGTTGAATTTGATTATCTTAGAAGAAACCTTCAAGAACAAGACAGGATACAATAAGAAATGAATTCCTGTGCATGGAAGGTTCTTGTAGGAAAACCAGAGGGAAAACGCCCAGTTGGTAGACCAAGAATGAGGTGAGATAATAACATTAACTATGATTTGTGGGAAATAGATTATACAGGGGATGATTGGAAAATATTAGCTCAGGATAGGGATGTATGGAGAGCTTATGTCCGCGCGGCCATGAACCTACGGGTTCGATAGTGCCAGTGAGTTAGTTAGTTAGTTAGTTAGTTGGAGAGAAATGAATGTCACCACATCTGTTGTTAAGCGGATTGGAATTCAAACTCTTAAATGGTATGGCCATGTACATAGAATGGAAGATGAAAGAAGGCCAAAAAATATAAGCCAATGGCCATCCCTGGAAGAAATAAACGTGGCAGACCAAGATGCAAATGGAAAACTTGTCAGATCTATAATGGAAGAAGGAGATTAGAATGATAAGATATAAAAGGAAACTGAAGAAGGCAAACCTATAAGTGGGGAAAAGCCGAATAATAATAATAATAACAATAATAATAATAATAATAATAATAATAATAATAATAATAATAATAATAATAATAATTTAATGACTTACTTGAAAGCCTAAAACAGATTAGACCTCCTACATATAAATAAGATATTTTGAAAAATTCATAACCTAAATTCACATAAATGGCAAAAAAAAACACTGCAGAACTTCGCATTGTTGTAGAAGAATGAAAGGACAGGGCTGTTTTTGAAAAGTAGTAACGTAACTTATTAAATTTGGAATATGTATGTAAGGTGCTAATTTGATATTAGAACCTTCTATCAAATCTTGAAAGTATGAATGAATGAGTTAAAAGTACAAATTGTGAAAATTTTAATAAATTCATTTACAGAATAAGAATAGGCTGTATTGAAAGTAATGTCTTAATATAAAAATGCTGTTACATTGTAACTAATAGCAATCTGTTATGTATTAATAAACTTATTTGTTTTGATTTTCTGGACATCCATAAGTTTTAATTTTAATCTCAATTTTCATACATTTAATATTGATCATAAGTAATGCCACGAGTGATTTACAAATTCCACGACTCACGAAGTGAGGAGTGAATTTATCTAGAGAATTTGGAAATCAAGAGTGGCATTTGTTAGGACTATTTAACCAATAAAATTAATCTCTTTACTCACAAATCATTGTTTAACTATAGTTATTTTAAAATATTTATATATTTAATGTAAACGGCGATGTTTGAAAACAAATCGGAAATGTGAGGTTATGTTCATTCACTGCTGCTTGATCATATTATTTATTGCCAAATAAGATCGCAATATTGTAAGAGTGCACCCAAGTGGAGAAATAATAAAACACCTCAAACTATATATCATAATCAACATTACGGGTTATTCATTAATTTTTTTTAGTAAACAACTCAGTAAAATGAAGGAATCTTTTCATTATTTGCTATATTCAATGTATTTGTTGGAGAAAAATAATGCTTTGACCTGTTCAGAACATTAAAAGGAGGAGCTTTCTTTATCACAAAAGCAGGAGCTGATAAAGAGAAATCGATAAAGAGCGAGGCGAAACACGACTGTCATTTGTTGTAAAACAAAATTCATTGAAACGTGATTGGTCATTGACTAGCATTTGTGGCATGAGTTAAATAGTCTATAGAAATGTTTGTATGTGTGACACCATAAGAAGAACCCTCCGAAAGACTCGAAGAGAAACTCAGCTCAGGTTTTATAAAATTATGACTGTTCCTGTTTTCTTATATGGATCTGAATCTTGGGTACTTACAAAAAAAGATGTCTCACACATTCAAGCCACTGAAATTAATTTTTTAAGATCTGTAGAACGATGTACAGGCATGGATAGATTACACAATGAATCAATAAGAAATGAACTGGAGACGTTTTCAATAGTTGATAAACTAGAAGAGCACAAATACCAATGGAAAGAACATTTAGACAGAATGGACAATACAAGATTACCCAAAAAGATCAACACCCACAAACCACATGGGAAAAGATCTTTGGGACGACCAAGGAAACGATGGACTTGAGACCGGAACAGGTCACATTGACCTAATCCTGGAAAGGAAGAAGAAGAACAAGAAAAAGAAGAATAAAATATTTGTGAGAAAATTAAAGTTGTTTTTGAGCAGTTTGAGTTATCTTAAGAGTAATATGGCAAATCATAATTAATAGGGGCTAATGTCCAGACATTATGTAGTAGGTCGTAATATAGGCGTGAAGAAAACAATGTTGACAAAAGAAATTTAAAGATGTAAATCCTGTTTGTCCAGAACCTGCAAACCACGTGTACATGAACTAGATAGATAATAACTCTCAACGCCTCCTATGATTCACAATGGAGACTGAACCATATAATTATTCCAAATCTCACACAATATACTATAGCAGCCGTTCCTAACCTACTCGCATAATAAGGCACGTTTACACTGTTGTTTCTACGTTACATCACAGAGTCACTTGTACCGAACAAACCCAACTTTATGTCTCAATGGAAATGATTATAGTAGTTAGCAGAGATTATTTTATTTAATGACGCTATTTAACATAAACTTAATGCATAATTATATTTATAGTGAATTTCGGGTAATGTGGACCCTTCTGTTTGAGTGGACCCTGTTAATATATTCTTTAATTGGTGCTGCCCTCGAACAGAAAATATTTAACTTCTTCCCCTCGTCAACTTTGATGTGTTCAAGGCCAGTTTCTTTTATTATTTGTGCAAAAAAGGGTTTATTTGTGATATTTATGAAAATGACCACTTTAAAAGTCTTTCAAGCTAGGAATCAATTCTTAATTTCTTACTCTTACTCTTACTCATGGCCGCGCGGACATAAGCTCTCCATACATCCCTATCCTGAGCTAATGCTTTTTTTTCCAATCATTCCCTGTATAATCTACTTCCCTCAAATCATAGTTAATGTTGTTCTCCCACCTCATTCTTGGTCTACCAACTGGGCGTTTTCCTTCTGGCTTTCCTACAAGAAGTTTCCATGCACGTCTTTCATTCCCCATACGTGCAACATGTCCTGCCCATCGCAGTCTACGAGACTTAACTGTTCTTATTATATCTGGCTTCCTATAAAGACCATGTAGTTCATTGTTATGTAGTCTTCTCCATTCACCTGTCTGTTCATCCCTCTTTGGTCCAAAAATTATCCTAAGAATTTTATTCTCAAATACTTCTACTATTGAATATTACAAATGTTGAAAAAACTCCTAAATAAATTATTTTATGTAGATGCTGTTTTAATATTCTGACGGGTTTGGTTTTGATATGATGTGAGATCGTGGCTGTATAAAATAATTAAACATAAGAAAGGAAATCGGTTAATGTGGACCCTCCACGAGGACCTGGCTCATCTGTACAGGAATACGTATATTTTATGAATGAGGATGCTATCTGTAAAATAATCACTTAATTAATTTTTATCTAATATCCTTTTAATTTTACTAATTCCAAAGAGCGTCGCTTTCTGCAGTTGAATTTATTTATAATATGTATTAGAAATAAATTAAGTTAAAAAAAGTAAATTAAATTGTCTCTAAAGGAATTTATGTGTTTTACACATTCGTTTGTGTACTCATTCATTTATTTACGTTCATAATGGAAGTGATTATGTTGCAAAAAATAAAATTGTGCAGCAGCAATGTGAATTGACTTACTCTCGCATATTTATTTAAAAAACCGAGTAAGCCTACATTTTATTATTTAAATTTAAATAAACCCTGTCTAATCATGACATTAGTAATTAGTCGCGGTGGACTAGTGGTTATGCTCCTTGCCTCTGGTCTCAAGGGTCGCGGGTTCAAATCCGGCCGGGGTCGATGAATATTTTAGGACGAAAAAATCCAAGGAGCAAGTCCTCCGGGAGGGACTTTAAGCCGTGGGTCCCGAGTCTGAAGATTTTCAGGCTCGTAAAAAATCCTTAAGCCTGAATGAAAATGCCTCTAAGCAAGATTTACCGAATTTACCCGTCCTAGTATTACCTTGGGGGCACGCCGTGGTGTAGTGGTTAAGGCACTGCGCTACAAGCCGGAAGGTCGAGGGTTCAAGTCCCGGTGGGGTCAGGATTTTTAAACTGATCCAAACCTTCTGGCGGCACTATGACCTTGGGGTCAACTCAGCCTCTAACGGAAATGAGCACCATGCGCTTGTTCTGGGGGTAAAGGCGGCCGTCACGCACGGTTGGCAACCCGGCTGACATCAAGTGCCGATTGTCCAAAAAGTGGGAGCCTTAACCTCCTACTACCCCAAGGGCCTCCGGGCCTGTTGTGGGATCACTTTACTTTTTAATACTACCTTGGTTTCCTAGATGTCAGTGAGGCGGGACGCTGACCACGTACCACTCAAAATGACATCTATACGAAAACAAGTGTAACTAAATTAGTATGGTTCAAATTCTTCCCTGTAGGGGGAGAGCGCCTAAATCTCTGTAAAGGGAAAACATAGGCTTACAATACAATACATACATATTCATATCTACTTACATTATGCCTCGACAGAGAACATTGACGGGTCGGAGTTACAGACAAAGAAGAAGGGATATAATATTGCTCTACACATAATAATATGCCAAACGCAAATTTATATAGTATAAATAGTATACAAATGTCAAATGACGCGTTATTGTTTTTTTAAATATGGCTTAGCCAAATTATACCACATATTTTCTATCGTTCGTATTTTTAAAATTAATTGAAAATTAATGCATAATGACGTATTTGTGACTATTTAACTCATGCCCCAAATGGGAGTCAATGACCAATCACGTTTCAATGATTTCTGTTTTACAACCAATCAGAGTCGTGTTCTACCAAATATTTATCAGTGTTATAATTACCATATTAAAGAAAGCTCCTCCTTACAATATTGCGTTCCTTTGGCAATAAATAGTATGATCTGGTTGCAGTGATAAACAAAAGAAGCAGTAGAAGCGTACCTATCGTTTCTCATTTGTTTTCAAACATCGCCGTTTACATTAAATATATAAATATTTTAAAATAACTATAGTTAAATAATTATTTGTGAGTAAACAGCTTAATTTTATTCGTTAAATAGTCCTAACAAATGCCACTCTTGATTTCCAAATTCTCTAGATAAATTCATCTCCTCACTTCGTGAGTCATGAATATTTGGAAATCACTCGTGGCATTACTTATGACAAACTTAAAAATTTAATGAATTGTGGTCGAATTTCATGTTTATTCTACAAAAAATAATTCTACACTCTCATTTCCTAAAGTTATACTTAAGTGTATAACATTTTAATAGTACCGCTTTAAATTTTTTAATAAATTGCCTCCCGAGGCACACACTGTAAGTTTCAAACATTTTGTACTTGTATTACTTACTTACTCGCTGGCACTGTCGAACCCGTAGGTTCATGGCCGCGCGGACATAAGCTCTCCATACATCCCTATCCTGAGCTAATGCTTTCCAATCATTGCCTGTATAATCTACTTCCGTCAAATCATAGTTAATGTTATTCTCCCATTTCATTCTTGGTCTACCAACTGGGCGTTTTCCCTCTGGCTTTCCTACAAGAAGCTTCCATGCAAGCCTTTCATTCCCCATACGTGCAACATGTCCTGCCCATCGCAGTCTACGAGACTTAACTGTTCTTATTATATCTGGCTTCCTATAAAGACCATGTAATTCATTGTTACTTACTCTTCCCCATTCACCTGTCTGTTCATCTCTCTTTGGTCCAAAAATTTTCCTAAGTACTTTATTCTCAAAAACTCGTAATCTCCTTTCCTCCATTAAAGTAAGAGTCCATGTTTCGCACCCATATAATATAACTGGTAGAATAATAGTTTGATATATTTTCAGTTTAATGTTTTTTGAAAGGAGTTGGGAAGTCAAGAGTCTGTGTAGTGCATAATAGCACGCATTTCCAGAATTGAGCCTATGTTTAATTTCTTTGTGCATCTCATTCTTATTTGTGATTATTGTTCCTAGGTATTTGAATTCAGCCACTTCCTCAAATTTTCCCTCATTTGTCATTTGTATTAACCCATATATTTCAAAATATATCCCATAAGATACATCTATTGGTTTCATTCATTAAAAAAATTAATAAAAATAGATGAAAACTAATGAGAAGAGATTACTTAATTATTTTAGAAATCACAATGTACCTAATAATAACAGTTATGCACCATTTCGTTTTCACTGCAGTCCGCCACATTTAAATAACTGATACGATAAGTGTTTTGCTAATTTAAGAGTTAAGAAAATTTCTAGACTCTAATCTATACTACGCAATAAACGAGTTTTTAAATTATTCAATTAATTTCACATTTTAATTTTAACTTAGATTTTGATTATATAGGTCTATTTCATTGTTCTTTTATGACGTCATAGCTTATGGTTGCTTCTGAAATGAAAAATAAATTACAATTACAGTTTCAATAAAATGAGATGAGAAAAGCATTCTGCAAAAGTCTGCAAAATCCGACAGTTAGGCCTAGTTGAAGGAGTTTATCCGAGAGACGAAATATAAACTTGCGCTGATGTGGAAGTTATTTTAGAAGATTTAATACTAATCCAGACAGTGATCATAATTGTAAATGTCAAGAATCAATACAATCTGTGAAACATGTTTTATTTGATTGTCCTATATTCGAAAGACAACGATTCTGGTTAAACTTACTTTTAAATGATGATGAGGCTTCTGCCTGAACGTGTGAAGTGATTTTTAAGAACCAAAATTATTATAAACATTTTATGAACTTCATAACACACATTCATAACAATATGTAGTATTTTCTAAGACACTTATATACGATTTATGTTAATTCATAACACTCATTCAAAGCCATAAGATAATATGAAACCATCCCTTGTACAAAAAAGCACCAGATTACGTTTATATAACACTTTGGCTAGACCAGTGTTGACCTATGGTAGTGAAGCATGGACACTAAAAAGACAACATGAAAGCAGAATAACGGCTTGTGAAATGAGATTCATGCGCAGAACAGCAAGTTAACACCAGATGGGATCGGAAAAGGAACACCGATATCTTAAAAGAATTGAAGACTACGCCAATTTTGGAATATATTAAACAGTACCAACTAAATTGGAAACACCATCTTGAAAGAATGAGTTCAAATCGGATCCCCAAAGCTGTTTATAATTATATACCAAGAGGACTAAGGTCACGGCCGTCCTATGAAACGCTGGAGGGAAAATTTTCTATACGATCGTAACAGGCCTTGGCCCATATACTTGGAAGAAGAAGAAGAAGAAGAAGATAATATTTCAGAAAAATTGCACTTAAACTAGCGTGAAATATTTTCAAAGTCCTATAGAATAACAGTGCGCATGCGCCAGAGTTTATAGAGTCATCGATAACCCACAATCGAAACCACATATTGATTATCATCCTCGATTACTATCTGTTGCTATGACATTTAAATGACCAATATTTGCAATAAATCCCCAAATCTATGTTAAAAAAATATATTAATAATATTAAAATTACCAAACGTTTAATAAAAATGGGTGTAGCCTACACTTACTTATCGCTCCATAATGCTGATCCAACCAGCGATAACCCAAAACAGCAACAGAAAAATCATAGACTAAGTAATATACTCTGTGGTGAAAATAGCAGATAGCATCACAATATTTCTAACAGTGTCATAATATTGTGATTTGCATATTTAAATAAATACTTCAAAATTGTCTAATAATGTTATAAAAAGTTTAAAATATTAAATAATGTTAGTAAATACAGAAGAAGAGCTATAGTTTACAATAATATAACTAAAAAATCAAGCGCTAGTAAAAGTGCAGTTGAGCCTAATATTTCTGTTTTATTTCTCGTACAATGTATAATATAGCCTAATATTGTTATAGTAAGCTACAACCCTAACATGCCTTTGTGGCGAAATAGGGTTTCAAAATATTTGGAGATTCAATAATAATAATGTTTGCCATATTTGTTTTGTCGAAACGAATGTGAATACATACGATGTGTTAAACAAAAGAAAGATATACAGGGAGACCTCGAGACAATGCTTCCTTAATGCACCGTATTATAACCGGTAAAGCGTTATATAATTCTGGTACACGGCTATAAGGACGCTAAAATATGACATGCCTATTCCCTTATCTTACCTATCAAATAAACACGGAAAAACATTAAATCCCTGGGCATTAGCGGTAACAAATCTTCAGCAGCCTGCCCTAACTTAGCTCTTGAATACTTAATTATACCTAACTTCTCCCTCCGAACCTTTATATAAACAACAAACCATTGGGAACTACATACTGTACACCTCCGACACGTGATGCGTTTTATTTAATTAATGTTACACCGATTGACGTCAGGAAGACGTATTCAATTGTCAGCCCAATGATGTAATCAGATAGATATATCTTTCTCTTAATGAAGATACTTCACGTCTTACTTCTACTGTGACGCACATATATTCAATGCCTTTAATAAGACCAGGGTTAGGATTTTTTATGTACTAAAAGGTAAGATTGCAACATATTATAATGAGAAGTTAGACTTCTGACTGTCTTTTGTTCTTGTTTCACACACAAACAGTTGAATAGTAGCCTATAATGAGAAGTTAGACTTCTGACTGTCTTTTGTTTTGATTTTACACACAAACAGTTGAATAGTTTAATGAGAAGTTAGACTTTGACTGTCTTTTGTTTTGGTTTTACACACAAACAGTTGAATAGTTTAATGAGAAGTTAGACTTCTGACTGTCTTTTGTTCTTGTTTCACACACAAACAGTTGAATAGTAGCCTATAATGAGAAGTTAGACTTCTGACTGTCTTTTGTTTTGATTTTACACACAAACAGTTGAATAGTATAATGAGAAGTTAGACTTCTGACTGTCTTTTGTTTTGGTTTTACACACAGACAGTTGAATAATATAAACTATCAGCATTGCAATCTTATCTTTTATTACATTAAAATCTTAGCCCTAGTTATGACCGGCACCTCCCCGAAGAAATGGAAAATGGCAATAGTAGAACCTCTACACGAGACCATAAACCCGACATCACACAGAGACTACAGTTCAATTAATATTCTTCCTGTCCTCTTCAAATTCCTAGGACACTTTATACATAAACTGGAAACTTACTCCTTACTTGACGAATATCAATCAGTGTTTAGGACCCAACTTTCTGATGGAACTGCACTCCTGAATGTAATGGTAGACATTCGTGAAGCAATGAACAGAAGTGAACTGACGATTTCAGGTTTTAACTAGGTTGGCATTTATTTATTGTTGGCAAGATTAAAAACATTGTATTTACCGGATAATTGTTTGAATAGGATGGACTCATCGTCCGCAAAACTATTTCTTCTTGGCGATATACAGTGACGGGAGTGCCTCAAGGTTTAGTTTTGGGACCTATTTTATTTGCAGCCAATATCAAGCTTATACGGATGATTTACAAATATATTTACATTTTAAATAAAATAATATTACAAAATCCATTGGCAGAATCAAAAATGGCATGACTGAGATTTTAAATTGACAAATAGATTTGGACTTGGACTAAACGCAAATTAATCACAATCTATAATACTTGGACATAAAAGACAGTTTGACTACTCTAAGTATTACCACGTAGTGAAAAATCTTGGATGTACTTAAATCTATTCTGAGCTAAAGTTATGAAGTAAAACAAATGTCCATAAAAGTTTTGATTACATTTTTCTCTTCGCCACCAGAAATACATTCTACCTTACAGTTTAAACATACACTGATACAGACACTCATCACGAACATTTTGACTTCCGTGATATACTTTATACTGAAGTGTCAATCAAGTTATAACGTGTTCATATCGTATACGTTAGATTTATTTTTACATCCGAAGATATGACCATGTTTCAGCATCTATCAAATCGCTGCCTTTTCTCTGGCTGAGTGATGCAATTTCTCACTCCGCTGTTTAAAATTATGCACACCTCTAACCCAGATATATGTCAGCTCACTTTGATATTGTATCCTTTAATCACAATGTCAGTTGAAAGAAATATTTAACATACCTTATCGTAGAATATATCATTATTCTTCTTTCTTCACTGTCTCACTTTCCCATAATTCGAATTCACTACCAATATAACTCAGGAGCTGCCAGACAGTAACCGTTTTCAAGTAAAAATTAACATCATTTCTGAAAGATCTACAACAGTGTCTGAGGCGCAGAAAGAAATTAAACAAATGCTAATTTCTGATAGAGCATGCTATTTTGTATTACCGACTCTTTTCTTTCCAACTTCTCTCTAAAAAAATACAAAACTGTTATTCTCTCAGATATATTATATGGATTCGAAACATGAACATTTTACGAGTAGGGCCTATTTGAGAATAAAGTTCTTAGGAAATGTTTTGCCCAAAGAGAGATGAACAGACAGGTGAATGGAGAAGACTGCTAATAGTGAGGTTAATAATCTTTATAAAAAATCGATAAGTTATAGGCCCTAATATGAGCAAATAAATTTCATATACTGCGACCGTCATGTTTTTTCGTAATGTAGCGTAATGTAATACTTAAGATTTATTAAAAAATATATATATATTAAAATATATATACAGTCAATATGCCCAATTCACCAATTAATGTTTTAAAATGGTCAACACGATTCCACAGCCAAGCTGTCATTGAGTCAATATCTGTCTTGAGAATGACAGCTTGGTTGTGGAAACGTGTTGACCATTTTAAAACATTAATTGGTGAATTGGGCATATTGACTGTATATATATTTTAATATTTTATCACCAAGAAGATCACTTGTGTATTAAATATATATATATGGGTAAGAAAGTTTTCTTGGGTTTTCCGCGTCTTGGATTCAAGTTCGGCCTCTGACCACTGATTCCGACGTTTCGGCATGATCCCACATGTCATTATCAGGGAATGATAAGTTCGAGTCACAGGTTTAGGTCTTATATAATTAAACACAGAGAGTTTTCACAGTGGTCCGTTTCCGAAGACGAACACCGATCCAAGGTTTAGTTATCGTGTAGTTAAACACCTTCAGTTTTCAGTGTGGTCCGTTTCGGAAGCCGTACACCCATCCAAGCGTCGACACGCTCCGTAATGCCCAACCGTGGTTTTCTTCATATCTTCTTCGCTGTTCTGGGTATGACATGATGAACAGCAAGAGCAGTTTTCCATGTGGATGGTAATCTTTGGGTATCATCTCGGGCGTTCATAGAATGTGGCCTTTTCTCAATCTCTATTGCTTCTCTGTAGATTCTTGATTTTTCATGGCCTATTTTAGCCAACGTTCTAGATCCTGTGAGGTCGATTATTTATATATATATATATATATATATATATATATATTCTGTAAACAAAAAAAAAAGGGCCATTATTTCGACTTACTGAGGAATAGGATGCAATATCTCATATGGACAAGAAAAGGATGTAAATGCAAAAATACATACACTTTTAAGAATTTTAGGATTAATAAATTCAATCTTGAAGCCACAGTTAGTCGAAAAACGTTCAAAACCAAAAGTGTATAAAACACTGGCTCTTCCAACTCTCTTGTATGGTAGCTAAGTATGGACATTGAAAAAGAACGATATACAGAGACTTAGATCTGCTGAAATTAAATACCTTCGGAGGACTGCAGGATACACACTACTAGGTCACAAAAAATGTTGAAGACATCTTAGAAGAATTACCATGGAACCTTTAGAAAACAACATTTTTGATTATAAGTCAAGATGGATGCAATATGTTGATCGAATGGAAGATCACAGAATACCCAAACAAATGTTAAGATATCAACCTGCAGGAAGAAGAAGAGTAGAACGTCCACTCAAAAGACTTTTGGATGGTGTTTCTCTTGAGGCCGAAACAGGTCAACAAATGGCCTAAATTCATGAATATACTATGATGATGATGATGATGATGATAGGGAATTCCTGCTTTACAGATTTTCTCTTTCTTAAATTATATTACCATTTTTAAACTGTCACCACTAGGGAAATAGCAATTGCCACTACAAAGCGCTATTATGTTACAATATTTTTGGTCGATGTGACTAATTTCTTATACTTACCAATATTATTGTTACTGGAAGTAAGTCAACGTTCCCACATCTAACCTGGTTGCTATGCAAACAAAAGAAATCGCAACTCTGATATTGACTCAAAAAGCACACGTTCGGTAAGTAAAATAAAACATTTCTTGAATGTTTTGTACACTAACTCATACCTTTCTTTAGACTTTTCCGGAATTAATGCAGAACACCCCACTCTCCAGGCTTCTTCAATTTCTCTATCATCTACCATGACTCCTTCCATAATAAAATTATCAAACAGATTCTAATCACGGTACTACATATAAAAATGTCTCCACAGCCAACATCCTTGCTTATAATAAAACAAATGAAAAGCTACATAGCAACGATCACCAAATGTTTCTTTCTCGTAGAAGTCATTTACATCCAACCAATAGTTTAATTCATTTATTACTATATTTAATAAAAATTAGTCACATCGACCAAAAAATAGTATGCAATACAGATGAGGTAAGCACGTAACAGATCTCAAAAATTGAAAAAACTCGGCGCAAGCGCCTCGTTTTTTTCAAACTTTTTCTCGATCAGTAACAAGTGCTTACCTCACTTGTATCGCAATATACTATAATACTCGTAATATTCAACAACTGACTTGCTCTCGGTACTGATTCACTAGTGATTAACACGCTCGCCTCCACTTCCAAGATTTGTGAGTTTAAATCTGGAAGAGGTCACTCCATTTTTCAGTGTGTAAAATTCGTGTGCATGGAACTAAAACAATAAATGTCTTGTCCTAGATCAACAGCGCCTAAAATAACCTCAAGCCAGAAATAGGAGACCTCTGATCAAAATGTGTCGCCTCTTTCAACTCAGATTTGAATTGTGACCTAATGACGTAAGCTGATATAATTAATAGTATATTACGATGTGAGGTTGGGAAGTGGTTTTTACAGAAGTGAGGGAAATGTTTAAAAACCGAGCGATAGCAAGGTTTTTAATTTCCGAGATTCTGTAATACACTTCACAAACATGCGTTGTACATTTTTTTTTGCGCGATGGTGTTTTTAAAATAATAAATAATAATAAAATAATAACATTTTTTGGAAATATTTGCGTTCATTATAAACATTATAAATATAGTTAAAATTACAGGAGGCCGTAGCACGAATTAGTAATGAAATGGCGGCAAGTACGTATTTATTGTTTTACATTGTTTCAAATAAAGTTCAGTCCATTTAAAATGCAGTGATTTATTTCGTATAATGTAGGGCTATATTAACACTACCTTTTGGACATTTTTTGTATATACATTGTATGTAGTGTAGGCCTACATAGAGGACAGTGGTTTTACTTCCCACACGCGTGTTTGTAATATGCAATATTACACTAGCCTATAGTTATTTTATAGTTATTTAAGTTGGCAACCCTGAAATGTAGGAAGTTGAATTTTCAATCATGGTCTCTATGGCTGTAATTCTGCCCCAAGGCAGGTTCTTCACTGCAATCATAAGCATTTTCATGCTATGCTTGCAGCTTTACTAGGGAATTGTAGGTGTGGTAGCTTCCCGTTGTTTTCCACACCGGTAAAGGATGATGATGATGATGATGATGATGATGAAGATGATGACCATATGATTTCGTAGACCGTTTTGGGTCTTAAAGTTTTCCTGACATTTGTCTTACAGGTGAGGAAAAATCCCGATAAAAACCTCATCCAGAAAAACTGCCCCGACCGGGGATTGAACCCGGGCCCGTTGCGTGACAAGGCAGCACGCTACCTCGAGACCACAGCGGTGGACATATAATTAACGTAATGAAATTAAATTAAATAGACGCTATGTTACTTAGGTATTAAATGCATTTCTGAATAAGCTGCTTTACTTTACTACTAGGCCTATTATTATTATTATTATTATTATTATTATTATTATTATTATTATTATTATTATTATTATTAACTACTCTTAGTGAATACTATTTAACAAGCATATTAAATAATCCCCAAACAGTATTTTTTTGCGCGATAATGCGTTTTGTCATATTACCAGCAATGGCGACCATTATTGAAAGTTCAATTTCCTACATTTCGGGGTTGCCAACATAAACAACTATACTGTAATATTAAATTTACACCCACGTGCGGGAAGTAAAACCACTGCCCTCTATGTATACTACGTACAATATACGCTATATACAGAAAATGTCCAAGAGGTAGTGTTAATATAGGCCTACATTAGGCCTATAGGAAACAAATCACTGCATCTTAAAGACTGAACTTTATTTGAAACAATATAAAACAATAAATACGTACTTGCGGCCATGTTATCAATAATTGTTCTCAAGGCCTTCTGATGTTTCAGTTAATAAACATTGCCCACACTGTTAACGTTAGTCAATTGTTTATAATGAATGCAATTATTTTCAACAAAGCTGTTATTATCTTACTATCATTTATTATTTTGAAAACACCATCGCGCAAAAAATAATGTACAACGCACGTTTGTGAAGTGTTTTACAGAATCTCGAAAATTAAAAATCTCGCTATCGCTCGGTTTTTAAACATTTATCCTCGATTCTGTAAAAACAACTTCTAACCTCTCATCGTAATATAGGCCCTACTATTGTAACACCACGCGAGTTTTATCTCTTTGGACAATTCATTCACGTCGCTACGCTATGTTTTTGGCAAAATAATTCTTGTGGTATTACTTTGAAAATATTTATGTGTGTTTTTATTAAATTGACGCTTATAGAACGATGCTGTTTAAAATAAAAAAAAACATTTTGACGGCAGCGATTCATCAATTATTAGGGAAGATTGCTCGAGAGAGATCATTATGGACAAGTCATAGCTTGTTAGAAGAGCAATAAAGGAGCCTAAAACACTAACAAAAGAACAGGAGATTAAGAGGAAGTTTGGATAGCTTTGGGCGCAGCTCTCAGATTCCCAGACTGTCCATTGTTCTCTCGCAGGAATAGAATTGCTAACAGTAAATATGCAATTTATTGCAGGGAGTAAAATCAGTACTTCATAGAGAAATTAACAGCTGAGCATAATTCTGAATGACAATCCTGATAGCTTCGCGGATATGTGACTAAATTAATTTCACGGATGCAAATGAGCTTAGCTAGCTGTTCATACTACTTCAATTTACGGTACGTACTTTTTGCAATTGTGTTTATGGACATTACTTTCGATTAACAAGTAGTGTCATGTACAGAAAAAACGAACTAAGTGCTAAGGAAGTATTTGATCGAATAGCACCCCAAATTTCATTAAATTAAACCATTGTATCGATACATCTTTATGTTTCGATGATTTAAAAAGCTATAATATAATAATCTTTAGAGGATGAAGAAGGATAGAATACGAAATAAAGAAATAAGGGAAATTATGGGTGTACAAGAGGAGCCGGACATCATAGACATAATAGAAAAGACAACATTGCAGTGGTATGCTCATGTCAAACGAATGCCAGAGCAAAGATTGCCAAAATTGTCATGGAATGGATCCCAATGGAAAGGAGGAAGAGAGGAAGACCGAAGAAAACTTGGATAGTAGGGGTAGCCTACAAGCAGCTATGAATATCAGAGGAATGGAGGAAGATCAATGGATGGATAGAGAGGATGGCGTTTGGTTTCCGGAAGACGGCGGCAGCTGCCATGATACCGGATGATGATGATGATGATGAAGAAGGCCTAAAACTCAATGGTGTTAATAAGCTGTTAGTTTATGCTGATGATGTAGTATTGTTGGCTGATAGCGAGGAGATACTAAAGGACAACACGCACACACTATTGAGTAACACTAAGGAATTAGGACAGGAAGTAAATATCAATGAAACTAATATATGGTCACCCGTAAAAATGCATTATATAATGGAAATGGACAGCTAATGACAAATGAGGGAAATTTTGAGGAAGTGGCTGAATTCAAATACCTAGGAACAATAATCACAAATAGGAATGAGATGCACAAAGAAATTAAACATAGGCTCAATTCTGGAAATGCGTGCTATTATGCATTGCAGAGACTTTTGATGTCCCAACTCCTTTCAAAAAACGTTAAACTGAAAATATATATTATATAGACTCTTACTTTAGGGAGGAAAGGAAATTACATGTATTTGAGAATAAAGTACTTAGGAAAATATTTGGATCAAAGAGAGATGAACAAACAAGAGAATGGAGAAGACTACATAACAATGAACTACATGGTTTTTATAGGAAGCCAGATATAATAAGAACAGTTAAGTCTCGTAGACTGCGATGGGCAGGACATGTTGCACGTATGGGGAATGAAAGACTTGCATGGAAGCTTCTTATAGGAAAGCCAGAGGGAAAACGCCCAGTAGACCAAGAATGAGGTGGGAGAATAACATTAACTATGATTTGAGGGAAGTAGATTATACAGGGAATGATTGGAAAACATTAGCTCAGGATAGGGATGTATGGAGAGCTTATGTCCGCGCGGCCATGAACCTACGGGTTCGATAGTGCCAGTGAGTAAGTATCATCTGATGTCTTTTTTTGCCTCTAACTTTCTTTCCGTTGACCATTCCTTCTAGAGCATCCGTCAGCAGGCAGTTTCTTCTTAGCCAGTGGCCAATCCAATTTCTTTTCCTCTTCTTTATGTGTTCCAGCATTGTAGTTCTTTCATCTACTCTTCTAGCACATCTTTATTTTTTACTTTGTCTGTCCATTTTATACGTTCCATTCTTCTCCATATCCACATCTCAAAAGCTTCCAGTCGCTTATCCTCATTCCGTAGTAATGTTCATGCCTCTGCACCATACAATGCTACACTCCACACAAAACACTTACCTAGCCTCTTCCTTAATTCTTTTGCCAAAGTTCCGCAGAAAATGCTTCTCTTCTTGTTGAAAGCTTCTTTTGCCATTTCTATCCCCTGCTTTACTTCTTGACAGCAGTTCATGTTACTACAGATAGTACAACCTAAGTATTTGAAACTCTTCACTTGCTCAGTGGCCTCATCTTTAATCTTCATGTTTTATCTTTCTTGGTTTCTTTCCTATAATCATGGCCTTCGTCTTATTTATCTTCATCCTTTAATCCTCGCACTTATCATTTAGCTCCATCAGCATGCTCCTCAGTGTCATTGCATCTTCTGCTAGCAAAGCCATATCATCAGCAATTCTTCTTCTTCTTCACTTCACGGGCTAGGCAAATTGCCTGTTCCGCCTCACAGTTGTTCTGTCCATCTTTTCACTGGCTTTCCTACATTCCTTGAACCTCTTGGCTTGTAGTTGAATGCTGCTCTTGGTAATCTTGTTACATCCATTCTTTCCACATGTACAAACTATTTCTCTCTATATTCTCTGATTTTCTCATCCAATGGATATATATTTAACTATGTTCTTATATCTTCATTGCTTATCCGAACCAATCTTGTGCAGCCTTTTGTTCTTCTAAGGAAGTTCATTTCTGCGCTTTGTATTCTACTCGTACTTTGCAATTTTTAGGTTATTATCCAAGTTTCGCTCCCATAAAGTAATGCAGGAATTGTCAATGTTTTATAAAACTTCAATCTAGTATCTCTTCTTGTTTTATTCTTTAATGTTTTATGTATAGTTTCGCATATCATTTGAAATTTCGACAGTTTCATATGTATGTCTCTTTCAGTTGTGTTTATAATAAAATTACAACCCGATTGCGATTGAGGGTCTTTCCACTTTTCAGCGGTTGCCCTTTTACCAGCCGGCTGCTGGCCCTTCACATCCACATGTGTCAATCACAGAGGTAGGATCAACAGCCAGTGTAGGGGTGACATGTGGTTAGCATGTCGAGTCCCCCAGCCGTTATAGCTGGTTCCTCAACCTGGAGCCGCTACTTATTGTAGCTACCCAATTGCCTCACGATGCTGGGTGGGCACCGGTCCCATACTGGCCGAAATACCATGAGAAAATTTCTTCCCCCATGGAGACTCGAACCAGCGCAAGTCCCGTAACTCTGCGCCAAGGTTTCCTACCTTAACCACTCGGCTACGGCGCGGGACAAATAATTAAATCTAATGCACTTTATTCTTCTTCCTCCCATGTTTACGCCTCCCGTATTGCTGAAGCAGTTCTTCATTAGGTCTTCCAGGTAGATGTTGAAAAGAGTAAGTGATAGAGGACATCCTTGCCTTACCCCCTTCCAATTTCTGTTCGCGCTAAATTTCATTAAATTAAACCATTGTATCGATACCTGTTTGTGTTTGATTTAAACAGCAGTAATATAATTTTTGTGTGGGATCTAGCAACATTACATCTACATTATACATCTTACTTTTAAATAAAAAATAAGTAATAGTTTTAAAAATCTAAAAGAACACGCTTTATTAGAAAACTAAAAAATGAAAAATAATTTTAATTTCAAATACGCTTGGGATAAAATAAAGTGGTCAACAAAAAAATCATCTCCAACACATATAGAATAAAATTAGAGTTATCAACAATAAATAATAGTTTTAAAAAACTAAAAGAACACGCTTTATTAGAAAACTAAAAAATGAAAAATAATTTTAATTTCAATACGCTTGGGATAAAATAAAGTGGTCAACAAAAAATCATCTCCAACACATATAGAATAAAATTAGAGTTATCAACAATAAATAATAGTTTTAAAAAACTAAAAGAACACGCTTTATTAGAAAACTAAAAAATGAAAAATAATTTTAATTTACAACACGCTTGGGATAAAATAAAGTGGTCAACAAAAAAATCTTCTCCAACACATATAGAATAAAATTAGAGTTATCAACAATAAATAATAGTTTTAAAAAACTAAAAGAACACGCTTTATTAGAAAACTAAAAAATGAAAAATAATTTTAATTTCCAATACGCTTGGGATAAAATAAAGTGGCCAACAAAAAAATCTTCTCCAACACATATAGAATAAAATTAGAGTTATCAACAATAAATAATAGTTTTAAAAAACTAAAAAACACGCTTTATTAGAAAACTAAAAAATGAAAAATAATTTTAATTTCCAATACGCTGGGATAAAATAAAGTGGTCAACAAAAAAATCATCTCCAACACATATAGAATAAAATTAGAGTTATCAACAATAAATAATAGTTTTAAAAAAACTAAAAGAACACGCTTTATTAGAAAACTAAAAAATGAAAAATAATTTTTAATTTCAAATACGCTTGGGATAAAATAAAGTGGTCAACAAAAAAATCTTCTCCAACACATATAGAATAAAATTAGAGTTATCAACAATAAATAATAGTTTTAAAAATCTAAAAGAACACGCTTTATTAGAAAACTAAAAAATGAAAAATAATTTTAATTTCAAATACGCTTGGGATAAAATAAAGTGGTCAACAAAAAAATCATCTCCAACACATATAGAATAAAATTAGAGTTATCAACAATAAATAATAGTTTTAAAAAACTAAAAGAACACGCTTTATTAGAAAACTAAAAAATGAAAAATAATTTTAATTTCAAATACGCTTGGGATAAAATAAAGTGGTCAACAAAAAAATCATCTCCAACACATATAGAATAAAATTAGAGTTATCAACAATAAATAATAGTTTTAAAAAACTAAAAGAACACGCTTTATTAGAAAACTAAAAATGAAAAATAATTTTAATTTACAACACGCTTGGGATAAAATAAAGTGGTCAACAAAAAAATCTTCTCCAACACATATAGAATAAAATTAGAGTTATCAACAATAAATAATAGTTTTAAAAAACTAAAAGAACACGCTTTATTAGAAAACTAAAAAATGAAAAATAATTTAATTTCCAATACGCTTGGGATAAAATAAAGTGGCCAACAAAAAAATCTTCTCCAACACATATAGAATAAAATTAGAGTTATCAACAATAAATAATAGTTTTAAAAAACTAAAAGAACACGCTTTATTAGAAAACTAAAAAATGAAAAATAATTTTAATTTCCAATACGCTTGGGATAAAATAAAGTGGTCAACAAAAAAATCATCTCCAACACATATAGAATAAAATTAGAGTTATCAACAATAAATAATAGTTTTAAAAAACTAAAAGAACACGCTTTATTAGAAAACTAAAAAATGAAAAATAATTTTTAATTTCAAATACGCTTGGGATAAAATAAAGTGGTCAACAAAAAAATCTTCTCCAAACACATATAGAATAAAATTAGAGTTATCAACAATAAATAATAGTTTTAAAAAACTAAAAGAACACGCTTTATTAGAAAACTAAAAAATGAAAAATAATTTTAATTTCCAATACGCTTGGGATAAAATAAAGTGGTCAACAAAAAAATCTTCTCCCACACTTATAGAATAAAATTAGAGTTATCAACAATAAATAATAGTTTTAAAAAACTAAAAGAACACGCTTTATTAGAAAACTAAAAAATGAAAAATAATTTTAATTTCAAATACGCTTGGGATAAAATAAAGTGGTCAACAAAAAAATCATCTCCAACACATATAGAATAAAATTAGAGTTATCAACAAAAAGAAAATAATTTTACCATCAAAAGCGTGGGGTGCTCTATATCAATTAATATATTTGATAATAAACAGACATTGGTAAAAGTAAGCTCTGTAAGAAGAAAATGTAAAAGTCATAAAAATCACCCCTCGCTTTTGATGGTAAAATTATTTTCTTTTTGTTGATAACTCTAATTTTATTCTATATGTGTTGGAGATAATTTTTTTGTTGACCACTTTATTTTATCCCAAGCGTATTTGAAATTAAAATTATTTTTCATTTTTTAGTTTTCTAATAAAGCGTGTTCTTTTAGTTTTTTAAAACTATTATTTTTTTAATTTTTTTTTTAAATATTTTACAGAATAAGATAAAAATGTAAATATCTTTAAATTCGATACTATTGTAGTATGAGCTAAAAGTAATACTCTTCTATAAAAAACCCTTTGAATCAGCGACGTATGGATTACTGAAATTATATACCACGAAGAGTTCACTCCTCTACCAACTGAGCTCTTACAACGATTGACTAAAAACTCGACAAGTCTGCAACCTATTATACCAGTTTCATTTTTTTTCCGGATGATTCTGGCCACGATTTTTGAAACAAAATATGAAATTATTGTATTGTCACGAGTCCTCTACACGTATACAAAGTTTCAAGTCGATCCAATGTTTCTAAGTTGGTGAAAATCGCGTTGAAAGATTCCGTTACATTGATACAAAAACACGTTTTTTTTTATTTTCTGATGATTATGGCCAGGATTTTAGAAAATAAATATGAAATTATTGTATTGTCACAGGTCCTCTACAAGTATACAAAGTTTCAAGTCGATCCAATGTTTCTAAGTGGGTGAAAATCGCGTTGTAAGATTCCGTTACATTGATACAAAAACACTTTTTTTTTTGATGTTCTGATGATTATGGCAAGGATTTTAGAAAATAAATATGAAATTATTGTATTGTCACGGGTCCTCTACAAGTATACAAAGTTTCAAGTCAATCCAATGTTTCTAAGTGGGTGAAAATCGCGTTGAAAGATTCCGTTACATTGATACAAAAACACTTTTTTTTTATTTTCTGATGATTATGGCCAGGATTTTAGAAAATAAATATGAAATTATTGTATTGTCACGGGTCCTCTACAAGTATACAAAGATTTAAGTCGATCCGATGATTTTAAGTGGGTGAAAATCGCGTTGAAAGATTCCGTTACATAGATAGATAGATACAGGTCAAGCTAATATAAAGCGTGTAATAAATAATATTCTATTTACATCATTTCTTCTTAATTTAAATGTAATATATCTAATATACATCATCATCATCATCATCATCCAAGCAACTATTAGGCCACGTGGCCTGTTACGGTCTCAAAGAGGAATTTTCCATCCAGCGCTTTTTTGGACGTCCCAGCGACCTTTTGCCTTGGGGCAGTAACGAAGTATGACTTTTGAAATTCTATGAGACGGCATTCATTGAAGATGGGCTTTCCAGTTCTGGTAGTTTTATATATGGTGAAGAATGGGTTCTACATCCAACTCTTCCATAATTTCCTCATTTCTTTTATGGTCCCACTTTGTGTAACCTGCTGTTCGGCGCATAAATCGCATCTCATTTGCTGTTATTCGGCTTTTATCTCTACTTCGTATTATCCATGCTTCACTACTATATCTTAATACTGGTCTTGCGAGAACCTTATAAAGCCGTAATCTTGTGTATTCTGTACTAAAGATGGTTTCATTATACTGTTAATTATCCCTTTGTTTTTGTAAAATTTGTGACTTTCTTTGACATATCAGGTTCATCTTGAAATGTTAAATTATAACCCAAATAATTAAATTAATTTACTCGTTCTAAAATTGCATCATCCAAAACAATTTTGCTAGGTATAGGTTATTTCCCACAAAAGGCCATCACTTTAGTTTTCTTTGAATTGATTTCCATATTGTACCTTTTTGCATCACTCCATGTCATATACCATCTCCACTTCTCGCAACTGGAATTCCCTACCACAAGAAATAAGGGGCTGCCGGACATTGGCATCTTTTAAAAGAAATCTAAATTTATATTTGCTCTAAACTCGACTTCATTATTATCCAGTGTAAGATATATATATTAATTGGTGTTTCCCGTATAATGTATCATATTTATATTATTATTATTATTATTATTATTATTATTATTATTATTATTATTATTATTATCGTATCATTATTGTCATTACCCTATAAAATGTTGTTTGTACATGACATTTACATTGCTACATTTATTGTATCTTTAACTGTTTATAATTAGTATAGTGTATATCTATATTTGTCAAATATTTATTTGTATTTGTGCTGGTTGAGTGGAAGAGAGGGCCTTATGGCCTTAACTCTGCCAGAATAAATAAAGTATTATTATTATTATTATTATTATAAAATTGTGTATAGAATACTGTAAATGTATTTCTGTTGGAGCTATTAATACCAAATCATCTGCAAAAAGCAAAGAGTCTTTTTATGGTTTCTATTAATTTGGATAGAACCGTGTTTCATCTGTCGCCAATCTTGGAGTATTCTATCCATGTAGGCCTATATGATAAAGAGCAAGGGTGAGAGGCCACATCCTTGTCTTACGCCCCTATTATCTAATACATAGCCTATGTAGGCCTAATATTGTTAGATCCCATCCAAAGTATTGAGATTTTTTTGTAAATTATATTAATATAATCGGCCGCGGTGGACTAGTGGTTATGCTCCTTGCCTCTTGGTCCCGAGGGTCGCGGGTTCAAACCTGGCCGGGATCGATGGATTTTTTAGGATGGAAAAATACAAGGAGCAAGTCCTCCGGGAGGGACTTTAACTCGTGGGTCCCGAGTCTGAAGATTTTCAGGTTCGTAAAAGATCCTTAAGCCTGAATGAAAAGGCCTCTAAGCAAAATTTACCGAATTTTCCCGTCCTAGTACTACCTTGGTTTCCTAGATGTCAGTATGAGGCGGAACGCTGACTATGGACCATTCAAATGACTCTATTACGAAAGCAAGTGTAACTAAATTAGTATGGTTCAAATTCTTCCCTGTAGGGTGAGAGCGCCTAAATCTCTGTTAACCCTTAAATTAAAAATGTATCTTATTGGATACATTGATTTCATTTATTTAATATTGTTTTTAGATCCATAGAAAAACAAACGAGTAAAAATTACTTAAATTTATGTCATATTACGCAAGAATGTATAATAATAACTCAGTTTAACATGAATTTATTTTCCTTGCGGTCCGGAACATTTAAATAACTGGCACGAGAAAATATTGTATTGACAGCAGCAATTGCAATTTTATACCCATTTTTCAGGTCGAATACATTGTCACGTAAGATCAAGCTTTTACTGTATAAAAGCGTGATCCGCAGCATGCTACTGTACGGATGTGAGGCCTGGAGCATCCTCGTAAAACAGCATAAACAAAGAATACAAATTATACAGAATAAGTGTTTGAAAATAATTTTTCAAGCACCGCGTTTCACAAGGATGACAGACCTACACAACGTAGCGCAACTTCCCCATATTGATGCCATGATAACTGAAAATGTAAGCAAGATGCACAAATTTACATCTTTGCATACAAATTTTATGGTACGCAGTATTGGACGCTTGCCCCAGTGGCGTGCTGTACATAGAAACATATTCATCCGATTTACTCCTCATTAAATCCAGCCAGAGATTTGGCGATGTGCTCTCACCTGGAGTAGCGTGGCTCATTCCACAGTACTGGATTTCCGACTCTCGGCTTGAAAGCAATGTGGTTTCTGATGTCCTGCTTCAGGTCATCACATCCCTATCTCTGTCCAAATTTCATCACCATTTGCACACAAACGCTAGCGCCGCCAAATAGGCTCGGGTTAAGTGAACTACAACCCCGTAATGATAGCCACTATTAACTTAGCTGCCAAAGAGCCCTAGTGGGTTCTAACATACGCAGCACACTGGGTGAAGCTAGACTTCGCCTTATCCAGTCAGTCAGTCCAGTCAGTCAGTTTGTATTGACAATTTAGGGTTAAGGGTAACATGGGCTTACAAGAGAAGATATTAATAATTTGTCCATCATTGCACACGTTAAATTTAAATATAACTTTGAAATGTAATGTAATGTCCAACAAATTGCAAAAGTTACTAAAGGAATCTGTTTTACAATCTCTCCATACCATCTCTTCTCAAACTCGTTTAATATTTTCCTTCCCCATTTGAAACAGTCGGTACTTCTTCAGTTTGGAAAAAACCTGTAAAGTAGATTTATTCTTTTCCACTCCAGTTGATTGGATATAAAGAATTATTAAATTAATTTTATCGCTATACAACGTTGCAATCTTAACTTTTAGAACCTAAAAATCCGCTCCTAGGCATTATTTATCATCATCATCATCATCATCATCATCATCATCATCATCATCATCCTTCATGGATTAGATATTTGCGTGTTCCGATCTCACATCTGTTCAGCCCAGCGCTTTCTTGGTCTTCCCACCGATCTTCGTCATACAGGATTATACATCAGTGCCATCTTTGGTATCCTATCCTCTGTCACTCTTTGCAGATGTTCTATCCAATTGTTTCTGTGTTCTTCTATTTGTTGAAGAAGTGGCTGTACTTTCAGTTCCTCTCCAATATTCTAATTTCTGATATCGGTATGTTCTTCTCTAGTACAACCTTCCAGAGCCCGTAGGAATCTCATTTCCACTGCCTGAATTTTAGTGTTTTCTTTATCCTTCAGGACCAGGCCTCATTTCCATACATCGCCACTTGTTCCTTATTGCTCGTCTGATTGGCATTATTTATAAATAACATATATGTATATAATTTATGAATAACAAATTAATAAATTAATTTCATAAACTCCTCCGCTTTGGTCTAGAACGGCAATGACGTTAACTCAGATCTAGCGGGCTCAGATTCGATCCCCGGTCGGGACAAGTTTCCTGGGCGAGTGCTTTTTAGGCTTTTTTCTCGCCTATAAGGCAAATATCAGGAAATTTTAAGACCCACAAAATCTCCGATTGTTATCATGCCATCATAATCATCTACATTACATTCGTTTTATTTAAAACAGGGTAGATATTAAAAAGACACAATATAAACATGGGACTATTTTCTTACACCTAGACATCTTGAGACGCGATATTGCCTTGATGTTAAAAGTCTATAAATACGTTTCCTAAATCGAGACAATGTATTGATGTTGAGAATAATTAACTAGGTATATCTTTAGGCTGTAATAGAGAAAAAGACATAGGCCTAAATAATAAATTACAAATATTTCAATTACCTACTATTACTTATGGATCCGAAACATGGACAGTGACAACACAACAATCTGCCAGGATCACAAGCTGCTGAAATGATATTCCTCAGACCAATAGCAGGATATAAAAAGAACAGACAAAAACATAACACAGAAATAAGACAACAACTAAAAATAGAAGAATTAAACACAACAATAGAGAAATACAGAACAAACTGGAAAGAACACTTGGCAAGGATGACTGAGAATAGAATACCAAAAGCAGCATACAACTATTCACCACGAGGAAGAAGTTTGGGAAGACCAAGGAAAATATGGACAGAACAGCAATTTGGAGCCCGAACAGGCTAGGTACACTTAAAAGAACATTGGGAAAGAAAGTAAGAAAGTATAAAAACATTTAAATTTATAAAGTATTGGCTGTACCTGCAGTATTGCATGGCTCAGAAATATGGACCCTGAATAAACATTCAATTAAAAAAACACAACCAGCAGAAATATTTACGATTTGTGACAGTATGTACTATCCATCCATCCATAGTAATTCTGCTCAAGGGCAGGTCTTTCACTGCAATCATAGCATTTTCATGCTATGCTTTGCAGCTTTACTAGCAAATTATAGGTGTGGTAGCTTCCCGTTGCTTTCCACACCGGTGAAGGATGATGATGGTGACCATATGATTTCGGGGACCGTTTGGGCCTTAAAGTTTTCCTGGCATTTGTCTTATAGGTGAGGAAAAACCCCGATAAAAACCTCACCCAGGAGCCTGTCCCGTCCGGAAATCGAACTCGGGCCTGCTGCGTGACAAGGCAGCACGCTACCTCTAGACCACAGCGGTGGACTGTAATACTATAACTTAATGGATAAAAATGGAGTGAAGATATCCGTAAAGAACTCCAAATATTCAGTTTGACAGATAAAATGGAAGAGTATAGGAGAAAATGTTATGAACGTGTCTGCAGAATGGATACCAACATACTCCCTAGGAAAATACTGAACTATCAACGAAGAGGAGGAAAAAGAGATCGGGGACGCCCAAAAAGAGACGGATCACAACAGCTGTAATACTTGTAGCCGAAACGAACAAAAAAGGTTCAATCCTTTCAAGAGGACGAATAATAAGAAGAAGAAAAAATAAATAATTAACATATTACTTACTTACTTACTTACTTACTCACTGGCACTATCGAACCCGTAGGTTCATGGCCGCGCGGACATAAGCTCTCCATACATCCCTATACTGAGCTAATGCTTTCCAATCATTCCCTGTATAATCTACTTCCTCAAATCATAGTTAATGTTGTTCTCCCACCTTATTCCTGGCCTACCAACTGGGCGTTTTCCCTCTGGCTTTCCTACAAGAAGCTTCCATGCACGTCTTCATTCCCCATACGCGCAACATGTCCTGCTCATCGCAGTCTACGAGACTTAACTGTTCTTATTATATCTGGCTTCCTATACTTAAAGACCATGTAGTTCATGTTATGTAGTCTTCTCCATTCATCTGTCTGTTCATCTCTCTTTGGTCCAAAAATTTCCCTAAGAACTTTATTCTCAAATACCCGTAATCTCATTTCCTCCCTTAAAGTAAGAGTCCATGTTTCGCACCCATATAATATAACTGGTAGAATAATAGTTTTATATATTTTCAGCTTAACGTTTTTTGAAAGGAGTTGGGACATCAAGAGTCTCTGCAATGCATAATAGCACGCATTTCCAGAATTGAGCCTATGTTTAATTTCTTTGTGCACCTCATACCTATTTGTGATTATTGTTCCTAGGTATTTGAGAAGAATAATAAATAATTAACATATTATGGCAATAAATTATAAAGGCCTAATGAAAGTGGAAATAATGGTTTTTATTTCAAACTCCGAGGATTGAAATTAGTAGAAAAGGGCAATATAGAAAAACATGTAGAGGGTGCTATTGGTCCTGTAGGGATATGGGTCATTATTTCATGGTAAGTAAGTTAGATTGTTACAAGGTGGCCTTGAAATGTGCCTCATTGTTATTGTTGGCAGACAAATGTATACTGTGTGTTTGCTAAACCAGTCGGATGGCATTCCTGTGCAGTACATTACGGCCCTCAATGACTAAGTCTGCGCTGTCATAGGCTAATGAACCCGTGGCCAGGTACTGCATCCTGCAATTTACCAGGTACGGCATGACCTATATATGCAAAAATCACCGGGCGAGATAGTTCGTCGTAATACAAGAAACGGGGCACTTAGTTGAATCCCTGGAGCCGGGCAAACAGAAAAGATATCTGCAAATATTTTTTAAATTCTTCTTCTTCCTTCCAAGTATTAGGCCAAGGCCTGTTACGATCCTGTAGAAAATTTTCCCTCCAACGTTTTATAGGACGGTCCAGAGATCTTCGTCCTACTTTTTTCACTTCTCGCAACTGGAATTCCCAACCACAAGAAATAATTGGCATCTTTTAAAAGAAATCTAAATGTATATTTGCTCTATATATATATATATATATATAGGCCAATATATTAATTGGTGTCCGTAGCGTAGTGGTTAAGGCACTGAGCTAAAAGCCGGAGGGTCGAGGGTTCAAGTCCCGTTGGGGTCAGGATTTTTAAACTGACCCAAACCCTCTGGCGGCACTATGGCCCTGGGGTCGACTCAGCCTCTAACGGAATTGAGTACCAGACGCTTGTTCTGGGGGTAAAGGCGGCCGTCACGCAGGGCTGACAACCCGGCTGACATAAAGTGCCGATTTTCTAGAAAAAGTGGGAGCCTTAACCTCCTTCTACCCTAAGGGTCTCCGCACCTGTTGTGGGATCACTTTACTTACTATTAATTGGTGTTTCTCGTATAATTTATTATTATTATTATTATTATTATTATTATTATTATTATTATTATTATTATTATTATTATTATTATTATTATTATTATCGTATACAATTTTGGTTTTGTACATGAATTTTTATTTTTTTTAAATGCCCCAGGTTTGTCTTTCGACATTCCTGGTTTCTCTCCTGGCATGGCATACTTGTAACCCACTTCTGAGGTTGGGGCGCCTGGAAGGCGGGGTTACGTTGCCCCGATGATATAATGGGCGATGACGATGAATAGTGCGCCATGAGAGTCCCTAATCCTAAACTTAACCTAAGATGAATATGAATGATGATGATTGCGATGGCCATATGATTTCGGGGCCCGTTCGGGCCTTAAAGTTTTCCAGACATTTGTCTTACAGGTGAAGAAAAACCCCGATAAAAACCTCACCCAGAAAAACTGTTCCGACCGGGGATCGAACCCGGGCCCGCTGCGTGACAAGGCAGCACGCTACCCCGAGACCACAGCGGTGGACTGTGCATGAAATATACATTGCTACATTTAATGTAGGCCTATCTTTAAGTTTATATTTAGTGTAGTTTATATCTGGTATTTGTCAAGTATTTATTTGTATTTGTGCTGGTTGAGTGGAAGAGAGGGCCTTATGGCCTTAACTCTACCAGACCAGAATAAATAATACATTATTATTATATTATTATTATTATTATTATTATACAATTATAAACAACTTTGGGGCTCCGATTTGAACTCATTCTTTCAAAATGATGTTTCCAATTTAGTTGGTACTGTTTAATATATTCCAAAATTGGCGTAGTATTTAATTCTTTTAAGATATCGGTGTACCTTTTCCGATTCTGTCTGGTGTAACCCGCTGTTCTGCGCATGAATCTCATTTCACAAGCTGTTATTCTGATTTCACGTTGTCTTTTTAATGTCCACGCTTCACTACCATAGGTCAACACTGGTCTTGCCAAAGTATCTGCAAATATAGCTAAATATTATTTAGGACAACGATATACATTTGTGAAACTTCCTCCTTTCTCCATTTTCCGGGATCGAATATTCGTTTAAGGATTCCCTTTTCGAATATTTTAGCTTGTTTTCTTCCCTTCGGGCCCAATGTAAGAGACCATGTTTCACACTCAATGGCAAGATTAATGTAGGCCTATTATATAGAGGAACTTCGGGTAATGTGGACCCCTATTTTGAATTTATTGTTTTTCTTCTTTTAATTAAGGGATTTTAATTTTATTTAATTACAGTGATTATCATTAGTGTTGTAACTATGAAACAGCATTGTTATTTTATTCAAATATGGAAACATCTTCATAATTTATAAACTTTTTTACATTACTAGAAAGGTACACTTTAACCTCCATATTCGGGTAAATTGGACCCCAGAGTCCATCCTAGATTTAGACTATTTTAAGTTTATTTACTCCATTAATTTATACAGACAGGCACAAATTAATCTGAAACTATTTACGGCTGATCGTAATTAAAAAGCGTTGATATTTATTTAATGTTTTGAAAAATTATTGTTGATTATAACATTCACACGTCATTCATCTGTAGACAGCGACGGTTTTAGGGTTTAAGTAAAATTACAAGGATATTAAATAAAATTAATTAAGTGTATAGCTTTTACATATAGCACCCTTGTTGATAAAATATACGTATTCGTGTAAAGTGGACCCAAGTCCACTTTAACCGCCTCGTGGAGGGTCTACATTAACCGAATTCCTTTGTTATCTTTAATTATTTTACTTAATTAATGTATAATGTTATTGTACTATTATGTAATTGTAATATTATTGTGTTTTCTTTATGTAATTGTAATATTAATATTCTTTTTATTATTATTATTATTGTTATTATTATTATTATTACCATAATTATTTGCAGTCTACATAGATTTAGGCCTACAGTAAGGCTACATTATTATTCACAGGCATCCGGTTTTAGGTCTCCTATGCGTGCAAAAATCTAAATTTTTTGTCTAAAGAACAACAATAACATCTAAATAATATAATAATCAACATCGGCATCAAAGGCTCGGCCATGAACCTACGGGTTTGATAGTGCCAATGAGTTAACATGTATATAAGAGGGATGGGATGAGAAAGAATTGAAGTTAGATTAGGCTATTTTGTTATTAAAGAAATAATTTAATTAGTTCTTCTTCTTCTTTTCCAGGATTAGGTCAATGCAACTTGTTCCAGTCTCAAGTCCATCGTTTCCTTGGCCGTCCCAAAGATCTTTTTCCATGCGATTTGTACGTGTTGATCGTTTTGGGCAATCTTGCATTGTCCATTCTGTCTAAATGTTATTTCCATCGGTATTTGTGCTCTTCTAGTTTATCGAGTATTGAAAATATCTCCAGTTCATTTCTTATTGATTCATTATGTAATCTATCCATTCGTGTACATCCTTTTACGTGTCTTAAAAAATTCATTTCAGTGGCTTGAATGGACTTAATTACTGTAAGTGCAATAGATGTTTATAAAAATAAAATAAATGCTAGATAAAGTCAGACATGAAAAGAATAGAGCCTAGATAAGTTTTCAGGAATAATATAGTCTAAGAATGGTAACCGACGAAAAATATTCATGTCAGAGGAGTAAATACCAAGAACAAAACATTGAAGGAAATAATACTGGTGCATAGATGTACTTGAGCTGTCAAGAAAGTTGGAATGAAACGACAATATAATGAATGTGTACATAATATATACAGTGTCATTAGTTTATCACTGGACAGCTGACTGGGTTTTCTGTCAATCATAACTAAATACCCAAACAGACATGAGATTTTAGCATTACAATATTAAACCCAATATTTTCTAGAACAGGAAACAGTTCTCAATTAAAGAAATATGCAGACATAACATCGCACAGCACAAATCTAAACTGATTGCACTGCAAAAAGCATGTAGAATGTTCAATGAAGCATGACGAGGTGAATGAATTTTGGGAAGAAACCTTCAAAGATAGGGAAAAAATTTCATGAATCAGGAAAAGGACAGGAGTTACAGATATTATCTTAAAAATACATGTAATGAAGTGGACATATTTTCCAAAATGAATGACCATTTATGGACAAAATAAGTTAATCAATGACAATATCTCCGGTCAAGAAGCCAACAAGAAAACGTCCTCATGCAAAATGGTTGTCAAGAAACAATGTGGCGTCACGTGGAAAAGACATGAAATAGAATAGGAGAGATCGTACAGTGAATTGCAAAAGTTGTTTTCGAAGATAATTGATAGTCCCAGATAAGTTTTATCACCATCATCATCATCATCATCATCATCATCATCACTATCATCATCACCATCCTTCAGGGATTAGGTCTTTGCCTGTTCCGATCTCGTATCTCCCTGCGCTATCTTGGTCTTTCCACCGATCTTCGTCCTCCAGGATTATACATCAGTGCCATCTTTGGTATACTATCCTCTGTCATTCTTTGCAGATGTTCTATCCAAGTTTATCCTGTGTTCTTCTATTTGTTGAAGAAGTGGCTGTACTTTTAATTCCTCTCTAATATTCTCATTTCTAATATGTTCTTGTCTTGTACAACCTTTCACAACCCGTAGGAATCTTATTTCCGTTGCCTGAATTTTACCTTTTCTTTTTCCTTCAGGACCCAGGCCTCACTTCCATACATCGCCACTGGTAGTGCCATCGTTTAGTAAAATCTTAGCTGCGTCTCCTTTCTTACTTTGTTCCTTAGTTTTCGTCTGATCGTTCCACGAACATATTGAAATTTCTGTATTTTCTTATTTATATCTTGTTCTTCTTTATAAGTTATATCGCAGCCCAAATACTGGAAGTGTGAAACTATTCCAACACTTTATCTTCTATTACTATTTTTGTTCTTACTGGGTACTTTCCATGGAACGCCATTACTTTAGTTTTTGTAACTATCCTATTAATTTATATTTCTTACATATATTACTTAATATAATCTAAGAATGGTAGCCGACGATGAATATTCATGTCAGAGGAGGAAACACTAAGAACAAAATATTGAAAGAAATCATACTGGTGCATAGATGAACGTGAACCGGTCAAGAAAGTTGAAATCAAACGACAATATAATGAATGTATATATCAAATGGTCACATGTAGAAATTCAGTATATAATGGAAATGGACAGCTAATGACAAATGAAGGAAATTTTGAGGAAGTGGCTGAATTCAAATACCTAGGAACAATAATCACAAATAGGAATGAGATGCAAAAAGAAATTGAACATAGGCTCAATTCTGGAAATGCATGCTATTATGCATTGCAGAGACTTTTGATGGCCCAACTCCTTTCAAAAAACGTTAAGCTGAAAATATATAAAACTATTATTCTACCAGTTATATTATATGGATGCGAAACCTGGACTCTTACTTTAAGGGAGGAACGGAGATTACGAGTATTTGAGAATAAAGTTCTTAGGGAAATTTTTGGACCAAAGAGAGATGAACAGACAGGTGAATGGAGAAGACTACATAACAATGAACTACATGGTCTTTATAGGAAGCCAGATATAATAAGAACAGTTAAGTCTCGTAGACTGCGATGGGCAGGACATGTTGCGCGTATGGGAAATGAAAGACGTGCATGGAAGCTTCTTGTAGGAAAGCCAGAGGGAAAACGCCCAGTTGGTAGACCAAGAATGAGGTGGGAGAACAACATTAACTATGATTTGAGGGAAGTAGATTATACAGAGAATGATTGGAAAGCATTAGCTCAGGATAGGGATGTATGGAGAGCTTATGTCCGCGCGGTCATGAACCTTCGGGTTCGATAGTGCCAGTGAGTTAGTTAGTTATATATCAAGCATGTAGAATGTTAAATAAAGCATGAAAAGATGAATGAATGTTAGAAGAAACCTTAAAAAAATCATGAATCAGGAAGAGGACAGGAGTTACAGATATTGTCTTAAAAATACAAAAGGTAATGAAGTGGACATATTTACATATTTCCAAAATAAATGACAATCTATGGAAAAATAAGTTAACCCTTAAATTATCAATACAATATTTTCTCGTGCCAGTTATTTTAATGTTCCGGACCGCAAGGAAAATAAATTCATATAAAACCGTATGCTAGTATCTTACATTATTGCGTAAATTGACATAAATTTAAGTAACTTTTCACGTTTGTTTTTCTATTGAATGAAAAACAATATTAAATAAATTAAATCAACGTATCCAATAGGATACATTTTTAAAATAAGGGTTAATCGATGACAATATATCCAGGCAAGAAACCAACAAGAAAACGTCCTCGTGCAAAATGGTAGTCAAGAAACAATGTGGCGTCACATGGAAAATGCATGCTATAGAATTGGAGAGATCATACAGTGAATTACAAAAAGCTGTTTTCGAAGACCATATAAATTAACTCATGCCCTAAATGGGAGTCTATGATCAGTCACGTTTCAATTAATTTTGTTTTACAACTAATGGCGGTCGAGTTTTATCTCCCTTTTTATCGAATTCTCTTTATCAGTTCCTGCTTTTCTGATAACGAAAACTCCTCCTTTTTAATATTATGACCAAGTCAGAACATTATTTTGCAGTGACAGACTATCCAACAAGTACATTGAATATAACAAATAATAAACAGATTCTTTTGAACTACACATTTGATAATTGTGTGTTCAATAATTGTGCTTTTAAATAATGATTTTGCTTGTTTACTAAAAACATAAATTAATAACCTATGGGCCTAATGTTGTTTATAACATTTACTTTGATTTGTTTCATTTTTTTCTCCACAAGGGTGTTTTCTTACAATATTGTGATGCTATTTGGCAATATATAATATGATCAAGTTGCAGTGGATGAACATACAAAACATAACCTCACATTTCTGATTTGTTTTCCAAACATCGCCGTTTACATTAAATATATACATATTTTAAAATACAGGTAACTATATTTAAATAATGATTTTTGAGTAAACAATGCAATTTTATTCATTAAATAGCCCTAACAAATGACACTCTTTATTTTCAAATCCTCTAGACATTACTTATGACTATTTAACTCATGCCCCAAATGGGAGTCAATGACCAATCACATTTCAATGATTTTTTATTTAAAACCAATCACAGTCGTGTTTCGTCTAGAATTTATCAACCAAAGTTGATCATAATAAAGAAAGCACCTCCTTTTTAACATTCTGAATAGGTCATAGTATTATTTTGCAGTGACTGACCCTCTAAGAAACACGGCTACCAGATTTTATATATAGTGCATGAATGTCAGCAGAAAGCGCATAGGCTACGAGATATAATATAAAAACATTAGTAACAATTGATTATACCACAAAAAAAGAAACCACTGTTTGCACTTTCTTAAACGAATTGTTTTCCAGGAAATTACGTTCCAGAAAAATGTAATTGACATATTTACAAATAGGACATCAGACATTAATTAATACCTATAACGATAAATTTCTCCACTAGGGTGCATTCTTACAACATTGCGATCCTTTGGCAATAAAATAATATGATCTGGTTGCAGTGATGAACAAAAGAAGCAAATGAAGCGTACCAATCGTTTCTCATCTGTTTTCAAACATCGCCGTTTACATTAAATATATGAATATTTAAAAATAACTATAGTTAAATAATGATTTGTGAGTAAACAGCTTAAGTTTATTTTGTTATTAGAAGAAAGAGACTAAAATGGGTAGGACATGTGGAGCAAGAAAGAGGTACAAGAAAGATTTTAGAAGGGAAACCGGAAGGAAGAAGAAAGTTTGGAAGACAGAAATTAAGATGGTTAGGTAAGTTTGAGGAAGACTTAAGAAAACTAAAGGTGAAAAGATGGAGACAAAAGCTAACAGGCCTAATAGAGAAGAATGGTCAGTTGATATTAAGGAGGCCAAGGTTCTTACAGGACCGTAGAGCCAAAAGAAGAAGAAGAAGACATTTACTTACAAGTGAGGAAAACCCAAAATAACTCAGAAAACTCGTTCTTTAGTTATCGAACCCGAGCCCTCTGCATATAAGGCATTGACGTTACCCCCTAAGCCATAGACTATAAACATATTGTTAATTTAAACTCATCATCATCATCATGATCCATGCAAGTATTAGGCCGTGTGGCCTGTTACGGTCTCAAAGAGGAATTTTCCATCCAGCACTTTTTTGGACGTCCCAGCGATTATTTTGCCTTGGGGGCAGTTAACGAAGTATGGATTTTGGAATTTGCTATGAGACGGCATTCGTTGAAGATGGGCTTTCCAGTTGTTCTGGCAGTTTTGTATATGGTGGAAGAATTGGTTCTGATTACAAAACTCTTCCATAATGCCCTCATTTCTTTTATGGTCCCACTTTGTGTAGCCTGCTTGTTCGGCCGCTTAAATCACATCTTCATTTGCTGTTTATTTCATTAATCTAAACTAATCGATTAAAAATATTAACTAATATCATAGCGCTAGACAACCAAAAGGAAATGCAAAATGAAATCTGCCACGTGAGATCGCCAGTTTCCAATAAGATTTATAATTAAAGGTTTTAGATGTGTACATAGCAATAAGCCTCAAGCACTGGCGCCAGGGCGCAGGGCAGGTGAATGAATGTGAAAAGCTATTCGATGGAAATCTATTTGTATAATGGAGTTTGGTTTTTCAGTTGAAACCTTCACGTGTCATAAATGAATACTAATCATAATATAATACACAATATAATATATCTTTGTATTGGTGAATCGGGTTTTCCCGAGCTGTTTGTTTCTACCCTTGTAACCTGTCACGCTATGTACCTATCATTTCGAAGAACTACTAGACTGTAAAATTATTACTTTTATAGTATTGGCATTCATTCACTTTTTCCTAGACTACTTTCTCGTTATCCAGTCTCCAATAATACGTTGCTGGACCACAGCGCAGCTAACCACAAAGTAAAGGTTGCTCGCCAAATAAACCGAATTCTCTTAGTCTCATTTAGGTTCGCTGTAAATATATCCTCATGCTTTCCTTCCATGTTGACTTTGGTCTCCCTTTTTTCTACTTTCTGGTCGGTTTGCATTGATATGGTTGTTTCGGCCATCGTTCATCTTCCATTCATAAAATATGCCCTAAATCTTTTAATTCCTTCTGCTCAATTCTTTAAATTATGCTTACTTCTGCTTCCATTATGTTTCATGTCTCTTATAATGGGTTGAGTCCATCGCTGTGGTCTTGTCACTCAGCGGGCCCGGGTTCGATCCCCGGTCGGGACAGTTTTTCTGGGTGAGGTTTTTATCGGGGGTTTTCTTCACCTGCAAGACAAATGTCAGGAAAACTTTAAGGCCCAAACGGTCCCCGAAATCATATGGCCATCGCATATTCATCATTCATATTCATCTTAGATTAAGCTTAGGATTAGGGACTCTCCTGGCGCACCATTATCATCATCATCATCACCCATCATATCATCGGGTCAACGTAACCCCGCCTTCCAGGCGCCCCGACCTCAGAAGTGGGTTACAAGTACGCCATGCTAGGAGAGAAACCAGGAATGTCGAAAGACAAACCTGCGGCATTTGAAAAAAAAATAATGGGTTGATGCAAGGAGATGCATTATCTCCTCTACTATTTAATTTTGTGCTAGAGCATGCCATTAAATCTTTAGAGGATGAAGAAGGCTTACAACTCAGTGGTATTAATAAGCTGTTAGTTTATGCTGATGATGTAGTACAATTGGACGATGGGATTCCGAAGAACCAACGCAGACTGAAATACTTTCCGTCAACGACCTTCAGATTTCAGCACACGAAGTCATGTTATCAGCCGAACAAACTTAATCGTAAATATCCTCAACTCGTGTCCAACTCAGGGTCGGGTCGAGGAATGAGATGAGATGAGCTCCGTATTAGAAGTCTGTGAATGACAAGGGTGCGGGCCGACCACGCCTGACGCACCATCACGGAGTCACACGAACGAAATTAAACGAAATGGATGAGGTGAGTATGGAGAAATGGTGGAATGAAATTGTGCACCACCTAGCTGTTCATCTCTGTTTGGTCCAAAAATGTTCCTAAGTAAGTTACTTTATTCTCAAATACTCGTAATCTCCTTTCCTCCCTTGAAGTAAGAGCCCATGTTCCGCATCCATATAATATAACTGGTAGAATAATAATTTTATATATTTTCAGTTTAACGTTTTTTGAAAGGAGTTGGGACATCAAGTGTCTCTGCAATGCATAATAGCACGCATTTCCAGAACTGAGCCTATGTTTAATTTCTTTGTGCATCTCATTCCTATTTGTGATTATTGTTCCTAGGTATTTCAATTCAGACACTTCCTCAAAATTTCCCTTATTTGTCATTAGCTGTCCATTTCCATTATATAACGTATTTCTACGTGTGACCATATATTTTTTTCATGTATTTACAAAATGTATTTCATCAATTTCGAAAATTGTCTGTATCACTTTGTCCTTGAGGCAATCCTCTATTGAGAAAAGTTGTATATAATAAAAATTACTAGGCCTATATAGGCTAATAGGCCTACACTTGGGCAGCAGCCCATGAACATCTAATTTCTTGATGTTCTGCCACTTGTTAGACTTAAAAGATAGTTTCATAGAGATTCACAGTGATGCTATTCTGATCTGATTGTAATATTTTTTTGGCACCCTTTCTTACTAACTTACTTACTTACTCACTGGCACTATCGAACCCATAGGTTCATGGTCGCACGGACATAAACTCCCCATACATCCCTATTCTGAGCTAATGTTTTTCAATCATTCCCTGTATAATGTACTTCCCTCAAATCATAGTTAATGTTATTCTCCCATCTCATTCTTGGTCTACCAACTGGGCGTTTTCCCTCTGGTTCTCCTTCAAGAAGCTTCCATGCACGTCTTTCATTCCCCATACGCGCAACATGTCCTGCCCATCGCAGTCTACAAGACTTAACTGTTTTTATTATATCTGGCTTCCTATAAAGACCATGTAGTTCATTGTTAAGTAGTCTTTTCCATTCACCTGTCTGTTAATCTCTCTTTGGTCCAAAAATTTTCCTAAGTAGGCCTACTTATCTAATTCCCGCGTTAATGTCTCTAGTGCTCCGCTATTGTATAAAGTCCTAACATTCCATGTTCCTAGGAACATGTGTGTTTGAGCCTTTGGCATGGGTTCCCTGAAGTAGTCCCCGCCCGGAGAACCGAATTGGGGACTATTTGACCTCCAGAAAATTTTACCCCAGTTGAATCCATGTCCGAATTTCTTGACGGTTGTATTTTTTACGGTGAAAGATCGTCACTCTTTCGACCAATGTACTTTTTTCGTCTGGCTTATCACCTTCGACCAGTCCGGCATGGGTAACCCTATCGGCAGCAATGCTACCGCCGGCATAGTTCTCAGGATCATTTAAGCACGCAAGCCACTCCACCACGACAAGGTTAAGATACCATGGAGGAAATTTAGACCTATAATGAGGGCAAAACATTATTAGTTGAATTTGCCAGTTTTTCCGATTGTAATTTAGTAATTGCTGTTCGGGGTTGAGAAAATGCAAGTAAGAAGCTGTAATAGACTATATAGGCTAATAGGCCTGTGCAGCAGCCGATGAACACCTAATTTCTTGATGTTCTGCCACTGGCTAGACTTAAAAGATAGTTTAATAGAGATTCAAAGTGATGCTATTCTGATCTAATTGTAATAGACCTATCTTTTTAGCATCTAAATACACAGGTCAACATGATTTTTGTCTCATGAGTACCAATAGTTGTACTTAATGCAGTTTTTTATCGTGTTTTCAAATATGTATTCGCAATTTCTCCATCACCCACATTTTTTGTTTTATTTCAATTTCAATTAATGAATTTAAATAATAATTTTTTAATAAACGTTTTTTCGTGACATAATAAACGTAATTGGTTTGAACATATACAAAGAATGCCAAATAATCGTTTGTCAAAACAGCTGCTTCATTATAGGCCTCTAGGCCGAAGAAATGTAGGAAGACCAAAACGTCGTTGGAAAGACGACCTGCGCCTGCGGCATGTAGTGCGCCGGAGCGGAACGGGCCAACAGGTCCATACCTTGAAGATGATGATGATGCACATTTTTTCGTCCATTTGTCCATTGTAAAATAGAACCAAATGAGCTAACTCAAATGATTTCAGCTATGGAAAAGAGATATCAAGACAAATGGAATCCTAACATGCTGGCCGAATATTGTTGGACCATCAAGAGGGGTGCTTCACAGGCGAAATATAGCAGAAAATCGTCATTTCTCACACTCTATGAGAGTCCGAATGTTCGAATATTGTGTAGTTACGAATGTAGAAAATATTAAAGTGTTTGAAATTATAAATTCCTGTCTCTCGGAAACCTTGCGTGATGGAGAAAAACCGATATCATATTTGAATTCAAGAGGAAAAAACAGAATCACATATTTTTCTTTCTGAGACAAAAAAAAAGTTTCTTTTTTGTTGCGGTGATATCTGAGGCTATTAGCGCCCCTTCAGTGTTGTAATTTACAAGTTTAAAATGTTATAGATTTTTAGATTTAGAATTTAGATTTATTTATTTAGCCTGGTGGAGTTAAGGCCATGTGGCCTTCTCTTCCACTCACCAGGGCAAAAATATATTACATCAGAATATAACAATTACAATGAACTCTAATATTAAATACTAAATAAAAATTAGATCAAAAAGATAATATCTATTATATTACGATCTATAATGCAACTAGTTAAGGTTAGTTAAAATTAATACTAAAACTAATAATAAAATGTATACAAGCAAGACATATTAAATTGTCCCTGTCTAATGTATATAAAAAAACAAAGAAAAATAATGAGGTATAGAAAACTAATTTTACGTTTGTGCAATATTTAAAACAAAACAAAAGAAAATATTTGTTAATCTTAATATTATTTTCATAGATGATTAAATTTATTAATTGTTAAAACAATACTATCAGTGAGGTGTATAAGTTAGTTTGTTATTAAATAATTATTTAATTTGTTTTTGAAGGATGTTATAGTTTGACAGTCTCTGACATAGGGCGGAAGGGATTTCCATGATTTGGTAAGTGAGACCGTAAAAGATGATAGTTAATATACAGTGTGATGAGGAGGGATATAAAGGACAATGTGCTGATGGGATCGAGTGTCAAGATTATGTGTATCGGATAGTCTGATGAAGCGGCATGATAAATAATTAGGCGATGATGTGTGAAGGATTTTATAGAGAAGGGATAGGGAATGGACAGTTCTACGAACTCTTAGACGAAGCCACGATAATTGTTCCAGGGACGGTGTAACATGGTCAAATTTGCGAATAACACAAACAAAACGTGCGCAAGAATTGCGAACATGTTATAATATTGGCCTAGGGATATGCTTCTTCTTCTTCTTCTTCTTCTTCTACTACAAGGTTTAGGCTATGCAGCCTGTTCCGGCGAAGTTAAAAGTGGAGTCCATCTTCTACGTGGTCGGCCAACATCTCTTGTTCCTCTGGGATTATACAGGAAGGTTCTTTTTGGTATTCTTTCATTGTTCATTCTCATTAAGTGTTCTGTCCATTTCTTATTATTTTCGCTGATTTTATCTTCAATTTTATATATATTTAATTCTTCTCGTATAGTTTCATTCCTTATTCTATCCGCTCTAGTGCATCCTTTCACATTACGTAAAAACAACATTTCTGCAGTCTGTATCCTGCTTTTATCCCTTGATTTCATTATCGAATTTTCACTTCCATACAACAACAAAAGGAACAGCCATTGTTTTATATAATTTAAGTTTCGTATCTTTCCTTGTTTTCCGACCTAAGGTTCTTTTATGGTTCCACAAATAGCCTGAAATTTATTTACTTTATTTTCTATATCTTTATTTTCTCTGTAAGTTATATCACATCCTAAATATTGGAAATGTGATACTTGTTCTATTATTTTGTTATCCAGTACAATTTTTGATCTAATTCCATATTTACCAATAAATGCCATTACTTTTGACTTATTTATTGATATTTTACAATTATATCTATTGGCTATTAATTTAAATTTATGTGCTAACATTTGGAGCTCATTTTAAGATTCTGCTAAAAGTACAACATCGTCAGCGAATAATAAAGCATTTATTTTTATCTTTATTATCAATTAATATTCCTTCATTAGTTAAAACCTTCTTCCATTCTTTTAGGATATCGTCCATATAAATATTAAATAATATAGGTGAGAGTGAACATCCTTGTCGTACTCCTTGGTGGGATATGCTTGTGGATACAATAGATGTAATGGTTTAAAACTGGTGTAATAAACTCAAAACTTAGACGATTAATTATGTCCGAGGAAAAAAGTTTTACGCATCTTGTTTACAAAGGTAATTAAGACAATCGTATGAATCCCACTTATGCTCGTTTATACAAACATGTCCATGCCTTAATCACTGGCATTATAGGTTTGTTACATAATATAATATGTTTAAACAGGTAGAGTTAAGGACATATGACCTTCTTATCTACTCAACCAGCTAAAAAAAATATTAGAAGCAGAAAAAAGTGCGTAACGACTTAGAACAAGTTACACTGAGCAACAAAAAATAAACTTTTTTTTTTGTCTAAGAAAGAAAAATATGTGATTCTGATAGTATTTTTTCTCCTGAATTCAAATATGATATCAGTTTTTCTCCATCACGCAAGGTTTCCGAGAGACAGGAATTTATAATTTCAAACACTTTAATATTTTCTACAATCGTAACTACACAATATTCGAACATTCGGACTCACCTTGAAAGTAAGAAATGGCGACTCTCTACTATATTTCGCCTGTGGAGCATCCCTCTTGATGGTCCAACAATAATCGGCCAGCATATTAGGATTCATTAGTTATGGTCACCGAATTACAATATAGAAGCAGTAAGTACGAGAAAAAAGTAGTTCCCTACATTAAATTAAAAATATGTCCTTAGAATATACTTGTTTATTCTTCGTGATTGAAAATAATCATATTCAAATCATAGAAAATATTCTAAAATATACTAATCAATAATTACAACTTAAAATAGTTATGGATGATGCATTTGAGTTATTCTTCAGTCGATTCTGATGCAAAGCAAAATGGCTGAAGGTGTCGAAGTCTTCTGTTGCTGTGTTGCCACCTAAATTTGTAAAACACAAGTTTGGCAAACCTTTGACTAGTGGTCAAAAAACAGTTCTTCTTCTTCACTTCACGGGCTAGGCAAATTACCCGTTCCGCCTTACAGTTGTTCTGTCCATCTTTTCACTGGCCTTCCTACATTCCTTGAACCTCTTGGCTTGTAATTGAATGTTGCTCTTGGTGATCTTGTTACATTCATTCTTTCCACATGTGTAAACCATTTCTCTCTATATTCTCTGATTTTCTCATCCAATGGATATATATTTAACTCTGTTCTTGTATCTTCATTCTTTATCCGATCCAATCTTTTGCAGCCTTTTGTTCTTCTAAGGAAGTTCATTTCTGCGCTTTGTATTCTACTTTGCAATTTTTTGGTCATTGCCCAAGTTTCGCTCCCATAAAGTAATGTAGGAACTGCCAATGTTTTATAAAACTTCAATCTGGTATATCTTCTTGTTTTATTCTTTAATGTTTTATGTATAGTTCCGCATATCATTTGGAATTTCGACAGTTTCATACGTGTCTCTTTCAGTTTTTGTGTTTATAGTAAAATTACAACCCAAATAATTAAAATTTGTTACTTGTTCCAGAGGTTTGTTGTCTATTACGATTTTTGATTTTATATGATCGTTTCCCCAAAATGCCAGTTATTTTTAAATGTATTTCACAAGTTCAGTGAAAATCTCACCCCATTCAACTATCACATGTCTTATAAACTGTCACACGTGCTCCCTGTCAATGTGACAGTAATTGTGGCGCGAATGGCGGAAGGATACAATTGGCGTTTGTTTATGTTACGGTCGCTCTAAGAGCAGACAAAGTATAACAGCATATTTCGCTACTACTTGCTTCATCGTTAATTGTTTATATTCTGGCAAAAGTAGAGTAAAAACTCTATTACTAATATTAGTAACACAGTACAGTAAAACTTGTTTAATCCGGAACGTGGATAATGCGGAAATCTGTCCAATGTGAACAAATTTATTGGTCCCGGCGAAATAATAGTAATTTTACGTGTATTTATTTTGTATAAAACTGAATCTGTCCAACGCGGAAACGGAAGGATATTTCTACGCAATTCATGAAAAAATGTTTATAAAGCGGAAAGATAGAGAGAGAAATAAATTAGTTTCCACTTCATCGAATTCCTGTTAGGCGAATTAACAATAAGTGATGATTCCTGCCGCCGGGTGAGTTTTTACTTGTATCTGGAATTTTATTTCGGCCTCACTGCACACCCGTTTTGCGAAATTCAAATTTGGCGTGTGACATTTGTCTTACAAATAACCAGAGCACTGTAAAATCAATTTGATTAGTTTAAGTTCTGAGACCGATCGTGTACGCACCGTTCTGAATTTACGGAATAAAGATGGCTAAATCGTATGCATCATTGTCATTAAACGAAAAAGTGAAAGTGATTGAATATAAAGAAAAACAAACTCAGTAGCCAAATAATGACTATATTTAAATATGGAAAATCCAAGTTTATAAGATTTTAAAACACAAAGAAAAAATAATGAAGTAAGGGTCGGTTCCACCAACAGCGGTAACTGCATTACGCCAGTTTAAGCTAAGTATTATACACGGGGTAAACTGGCATAATACAGTTACCTCTGTTGGTGAAATTGACACTAATGGATGCAACGAAATGATCAAATGAAGAGAGAGATAAAAAAATGAAGAAATTAAGGAGGTGTGAGATCCACAATCAAAAAATCTCCAAATCTCCGGACCGATTCTCCAAAGTCAAGCTCTAGCTGTTGCTATATCCCATGGGAATAACGATTTCAAGTCATCTTCAGGTTGGTTGTGGACTTAGTTTTAAAAGACGATACAATTAGAGTGGAATGAAATTTGCGGGGAAACAAAGGATGTGGACGAAAGTATAGTTAGTAAGCGGAAACCGAAACTGCATACTTTAATTTCAGGATACGCGCCTAAGAGATATTTTTAACGCTGACGAGACGGGACCTTTTTTTTCGCGCGTTACCGTCGAAATCGCTCATACATATTATGCTTCACTTTCCAACAGGAGCGGACACTACACATTAATCAAGGTACCTAAAACACATATACGGTGATGTTTAATCTAAGATTGGTTAATATCTTTTTATAATGCGGAATGTTGTCTAATGTGGAAAAAAATGGTCCTATGCGATTCCGCTTTGAACAAGTTTTACTGTACGCCCAACTCCTTTCAAAAACATTAAACTGAAAATCCACCGCTGTGGTCTCGAGGTAGCGTTCTGCCTTGTCATGCAGCGGGCCCGGGTTCGATCCCCGTTCGGGGCAGTTTTGTTCTGGGTAAGGTTTTTCATTCGCGTTTTTTATTTTTCCTCACTAGACGAGTGTCAGGAAACTTTAATAAGGCCCAAACGTTCCCCGAAATCATCTGGCCCATCAACATCATTCATATACATCTTAGATTAAGCTTAGGATTAGGGATTCTCCTGGCGCACCATTATCATCATCATCACACATCATATCGGGGCAACCTAATACCGCCTTCCAGGCGCCCCAACCTCAGAAGTGGGTTACAAATACACCATGCCAGGATAGAACACCAGGAATGTCGAAAGACAACCTGGGGCATTTGAAAAAAAATCTACCAGTTATATTATATGGGTGCGAAACAAGGACTCTTACTTTAAATAGTCAACATAAACTAACAGCTTATTAATACCATTGACGTTGTAGTCGTAACAATATAGAATTCGTCTTTAGGAAGTGTATTGAGGTAACTAGGGTTATGAATAGTTTACATTTGCTTGGCGTTATTTTAGTATATTAGGGGAGGATTTGCTTGGGTTACATTCCGAACCAGTAGGTTAGTTATATCTAGTTTATGTTACGAAATTGATCACTTATTCTATCGGATGAAGCAAGAGATTGCAATGATCTATACCGATGGAAATGGATACAGTGATACCGAGTGAGCAATCGTAACCGGTCTCTAATATGAATATTTTCTTACGTTTGAAATACTGCTTTTACCTATCATTCACAGCTATATTTGCAGAGTACATATTTGCTTATATAATGATTTTAGGTCATATTTATGTTCAATTCTAAATTTTTTAGTTATTTTTCGTACTTTCATCTCATAAGTAATGCCACGAGTGATTTCCAAATTATCGATAAATTCACGACTCACAAAGTGAGTCTTACAGGCGAGGAAAAACCCCGATAAAAACCTCACCCAGAAGAACTACCCCGACCGGGGATCGAACCCAGGCCCTCTGCATGACAAGGCAGCACGCTACCTCGAGACCACAGCGGTGGGCGTATACATATATATATATATATATATATATATATATATTTTTTTTGTAGACGATTTAACATCATTTTATGTCTGGAATATTTGGTTGTACCCAGGAGGTTGTGCACTGTCTATCGTAAATAAAGTCTGTCCGTGGAATCTATAGAGAAGCTGTTGGATATAAATCATCTACGTAGGAAGCGGGCAAAAACGCACGACTAATAAGACTGCGGAAGGAAGTGCAGGAGGGAGAACAGATCACGTGACATTACTCATTTCGCTCTTCATCTTCAAGTGATAAAGTTGTCTAATCGGAAATCCGGCGAATTTCTCTACATTTCCACGGATGATCTTCAGTGGTGTTTCATTTTGAATATTACTCGTAATATTATAAAATGGTTATTGTGACCAAATGGGTACTGAAACAAAATTCCCACTCGGCATTTGCCTTAACGACTGAGGCAAACCAGGACCGGAATCTCCTGAATGCGGTTTTCAGACGCTCGCTCAAATTTTTCAAAATGAAAAATAAATTCATTAAACGAAAAATAGTATGCAGTACGTTTGCGTTAAGCGCATATTTTATGAATTTAAAATTTTGCTGAGCCTCCTTTTTTTTCAAACCCTTCCACTGTTCTGTTACTGTACACTTACCACACTTGTATAGCAATAGCATACTGTAATATTTCTATGGCAGCACTCTATATAGCCTACAGTGAAACCTGTCAATAGCATACTGTAATATTTCTATGGCAGCACTCTATATAGCCTACAGTGAAACCTGTCAATAGCATATTGTAATATTTCTATGGAAGCACTCTATATAGCCTACAGTGAAACCTGTCAATAGCATATTGTAATATTTATATGGCAGCACTCTATATAGCCTACAGTGAAACCTGTCAATAGCATATTGTAATATTTCTATGGCAGCACTCTATATAGCCTACAGTGAAACCCGCACTCTATATAGCCTACAGTGAAACCTGTCAATAGAATACTGTAATATTTCTATGGCAGCACTCTATATAGCCTACAGTGAAACCTGTCAATAGCATATTATAATATTTCTATGGCAGCACTCTATATAGCCTACAGTGAAACCTGTCAATAGCATATTGTAATATTTCTATGGCAGCACTCTATATAACCTACAGTGAAACCTGTCAATAGCATATTGTAATATTTCTATGACAGCACTCTATATAGCCTACAGTGAAACCTGTCAATAGCATATTGTAATATTTCTATGGCAGCACTCTATATAGCCTACAGTGAAACTTGTCTTAGCCGGAATCTTTATAAGAAGGAAACCTGTAGAGGCCGAAAGAAGTCTTCAGAACGTTACGATTTTATATGTAAAAACGGCCTATATAAGCCGGAAATCTTCATAACGCGGAAACGGATTGGTTTTTAAAGTACCAATAGTTAATTTTTACCTCAGTAAGACGGAAAATTATTCCTAAGCACGTTCTAATTACAATATTAATGACCACACGTGAAAATTCTGCATATGACGGTACTGCATTATATCGTTTTACCTTCTTGTGTTGCCATTGTATTGCGGTAATATCCTTGCTTATGTGTGACAATTGGGAATCCTTCGCTTTTCCTTGCCTGCTTACGTAACCTGCGAGGGAGTTGGGGAATTCTTCAGTCCTCCTGTAGTTGAGTTCCTTCTCGTTTTTGTGTAATAAAGTTGTTTTGTATTGCCGTGCAAACTGAGCTGTGTTACATACACTATTTTATCTGTATTTCAGTTCAATACGTTATGTCTTCAAAGTGTGCATGTAAAACCGCGGCACGCCGTAGTGTAGTGGTTAAGGCACTGAGCTACAAGCCGAAAGGTCGAGGGTTCAAGTCCCGGTGGATCAGGATTTTTAAACTGACCCAAACCTTCTGGCGGCACTATGGTCCTGGGGTCGACTCAGCCTCTAACGGAAATGAGTACCACACGCTTTTTCTGGGGGTAAAGGCGGCCGTCACGCAGGGCTGACATCAAGTGCCGATTGTCCAGAAATAGTGGGAGCCTTAACCTTCTACTACCCCAAGGGCCTCCTGAGGCTTGTAGTGGGATTACTTTACTTTACTCAAACTTGTTTTTGGGAACCCTTTATAAGAAGGAAAACTGCCAAGACGGAAATATATTTTAGGAACCGTCATGTTCCTTCATAGAAAGGTTTTACTGTATAATGGTCATTCTTTTCAGAGTTTTTGTTTTTTATCAGTGTTTTTTTTCTAGGACAATTTGAAAATATTTTACTGTCTGTCAGATGAAGATACCCGGAGTTCCGAGTGCGTGCGCATGATCTAAGTTTAATACATGATAGGCTCTAGGCTAGGACCACAACTAAACTCGTCGCTTTATGATGCTTATGGTATATCAGATAGAAAACTAATATCGTATATTTTCTCTAATAAAAATAGTAAGATAATTAAAAAAATGAACAACAATATTTATAAATATTAATACTCGTAGTTTTCTGGCTCATAGTTTACCCACCAGCGGCGCCACGTACTAACTCAAATTATTATTATTATTATTATTATTATTATTATTATTATTATTATTATTATTATTATTATTATTATATACACTCCAGTTTGCAGATGACCAATTGATATTGGCTCAAGAATTTGAAGATATAGAATACCTCACTAGAAAATCAATACAAGAATATAGTTTATGGGGTTTAAAGATCAATATGGATAAATCTAGATATATGACAATAGGGGATTTTCCTCAAGATTTAATACTAGAAGAAAATTTAGGGACAATTAAATACACTGAAGAATATAAGTATTTGGGAATTAAAATTACTAAAGATGGAAAACAAGAAACAGAGATAAGAAACAGGTTCAATATAGGAATGTATGCTATACCTGCCCTAAATGGAATAGTATGGGACAAACATATCTTCAAAGAAACAAAAAAAACTATTTTTAATACAATAATCAGAAGCATTATTACCTATGGAGCTGATGTGTGGGCTTTAAATGCACAAATGAAAATAAAAAAAAATTACTCGCCACTGAAATGGACTACTGGAGACGTGCTTCAAGAATATCCAGGAAGGATAAAATCCGAAATTCATATATAAAAGAAAAAATGCAGGTACAATATTCAATATTAGATTTTATAAAGAAGAAACAATTAAATTGGTACGGACACATTAGAAGGATGGAAGAAGGAAGACTACCTAAGATAATCATGGATTGGGAACCACAGGGAAGAAAAAAGAAGGATAGACCAAATATTACGTGGATTCAGGGAATCAATGAAACTAAGAGGGAATGGGAAATAGAAGAAGATATATGGATGAACAGACAAGAATGGAAAAATGTGTTGAATCAAATGTGTAGTTAACTGTGAACATGGGTACCGGAAAAATGTATATTCATTGTAGAAGCCGGAATAATGAAAAAAATATTATTATTATTGTTATTATTATTATTTTTTGTAATAGTAAATATGCACTGAATAAACTCTTGAACTCCCCAACGGAGTGTCTCCTATGACTAATGATGTAAATTTGCTCATGTTTCAAGATATTTTAAATGAAGAAAACAATTTAATCGACTCTTGACTAAATAGGCCTATATGGTCACACATACTAATTCATTATATAATGGAAATTGACAGCTAATGACAAATGAGGGAAATTTTAAGGAAGTGGCTGAATTGAAATAGGCCTACCTTGGAATAATAATCGCAAATAGGAATGAGATGCACGAAGAAATTAAACATAGGCTCAATTCTGGAAATGCGTGCTGTTATGCATTACAGGAACTCTTGACGTCCTAACTCGTTAAAAAAAAAGTTAAAACTGAAAATATATAAAAATATTATTCTACCAGTTATATTATATGGATGCGAAACATGGACTCTTACTTTATGGGAGGAAAGGAGATTACGAGTATTTGAGAATAAATTTCATAGGGAAATTTTTGGACCAAAGAGAGATGAACAAATAGGTGAATGGAGAAGGCTAATTAACAGTGAACTGCATGGTCTTTATAGGAAGCCAGATATAATAAGAAAGTTAAGTCTCGTAGACTGCGATGGGCAGGACATGTGGCACGAATGGGGAATGAAATACGTGCATGGAAGCTTCTTGTAGGAAAACCAGAGGGAAAACGCCCAGTTGGTAGACCATGAATCAGGTGGGAGAATAACATTAACTATAATTTGAGGGAAGTAGATTATATAAGGGATGATTGGAAAACATTAGCTCAGGATAGGGATGTTTGGAGAGCTTATGTCCGCCCGGCCATGAACCTACGGGTTCGATAGTGCCAGTGAGTTAGTTAATTAGTTAGTTTTTTAAATACATTTTATTTATTCTAATTTTACGAATAAAACAAAGGTAAAAGACGAATTCTCTAGGCATTTATAATTATCTGAATCACCAGGCTAAATAAATCTATTCTATTCTATTCTATTCTATTCTAAAACTGAAACAGTTCGTTGTTTCGATTGCTAGGCTACTTCCCTAAGATATATCAGACTATTATACCCGTTATTTCTAATTTTTTCGCAGGATTTTCCAATTATAACTTTGAAAGTATTTTTCAACCGCCGTTTCTAGGTACATGTCCTGCTCATCTCAATGTTCTATATTTAATGCCCGACCTCTGTTTGATAAATGGTACATGAAGGAAATGGATTTATATTCGAATTATTTCGGGTAGGCCCTATATATTAAACAGAAGTCATACAATTTCTTCTTCTTCTTCACTTCATGGTTTAGGCGATTCGCCTGTTTTGAATTCACAATGATTCCTTCCATCTCTTCCTAGGTCTTCCTACATCCCTTGATCCTTTTGGTTTATAAAGATATGCTATCTAGGGTAATCTTGTTTCTTCCATTCTCTGAACATGCAGTTCCCAGCCGACAAAGTGTTGTTGAATTCTGTCATTTATTGAATATGTTTTTTATTCACTTCTTATTTCTTCATTTCTTATGTGGTCCAATTTTGTGCATCTTTGTTCCTTCTTAGAAAGGTAATTTCTGCACTTTGTATTCTACTCGAACTCCTCTTATTTGTTACCCAGGACTCACTACCGTAAAAAAGTACCGGTACCGCTTTAGTTTTGTAGAACTCCAATCATGTATCCTTCCTTGTTTTATGTTTTAGTGATCTGTGAATGGTGCTTTGTGTCGAAAATATACAGTTTTTAGGGGGAAAATAAACAGGAGTTTATTAGGACTCACTCACTCACTGGCACTGTCGAACCCGTAGGTTCATGGCCGCGCCATACATCCCTATCCTGAGCTAATGTTTTCCGATCATCCTCTGTATAACTTACTTCCCACAAATCATAGTTAATGCTATTCTCCCACCTAATTCTTGGTCTACCAACTGGACATTTTCTCTCTGGTTTTCCTACAAGAAGCTTCCATGCACGCGTTTCTGTCTCCAATCGTGCCACATATCCTTCCCATCGCAGTCTACGAGACTTAACTGTTCTTATTATACCTGGCTTCCTATAAAGACCATGTAGTTCATTGTTATGTAGTCTTCTCAATTCACCTGTCTGTTCATCTCTCTTTGGTGCAAGCATTACTTTAAAATTATAGTAACTATTTGATTTTTTACTGGAAATGGACAACTAATGACAAATGAGGGAAATTTTGAGGAGGTGGCTGAATTAAAATACCTAGGAACAATAATCACAAGTAGGAATGGGATGCACAAAGAAATTAAACATAGGCTCAATTCTGGAAATGCGTGCTATTATGCATTGCAGAGACTCTTGATGTCCCAGCTCCTTTCAAAAAACGTTAAACTGAAAATATATAAAACTATTATTCAACCAGTTATATTATATGGGTGCGAAACATGGACTCTTACTTTAAGGGAGGAAAGAAGATTACAAGTATTTGAGAATAAAGTACTTAGGAAAAATTTTGGACCAAAGAGAGATGAACAGACAGGTGAATGGAGAAGACTACATAACAATGAACTACATGGTCTTTATAGGAAGCCAGATATAATAAGAACAGTTAAGTCTCGTAGACTGCGATGGGCAGGACATGTTGCACGTATGGGGAATGGGAGACTTGTATGGAAGCTTCTTGTAGGAAAGCCAGAGGGAAAACGCCCAGTTGGTAGACCAAGAATGAGGTGGGAAAATAAGAGTAACTATGATTTGAGGGAAGTAGATTATACAGGGAATGATTGGAAAGCATTAGCTCAGGATAGGGATGTATGGAGAGCTTATGTCCGTGCGGCCATGAACCTACGGGTTCGATAGTGCCAGTGAGTAAGTAAGAAGTAAGTATTTGATTTTTTACACAATAGATGGGTGAATGGACACTTTTTACAAGAGATGATGAAACTTACTAGTGTTTTAGAACAGATTATTTACAGAATACATATTTAGTCCTACTAAATTATGTTTTGCGTTTTGAAGCATGTTACCTCTTCTCCTAATATTAGCCTGCAGCTTTTTAAAACACCCTGTATTAAGCTGTTGAAGAACACCATCCTAGTCAATTTACTTGCACCCTATATACAAGTCCAAGTAATTGCAGTGTCTGAGGAGATAAAAAAGAAAGAAAACAATTTGGATTGCAAGATCTGACTTCATTCCTGTCCAGTAGAGAGCAGGAAGCCATATGGGTGGCCGCTGACGGCCTGGGTGGTCGCTTATGGAACTTGATGCACAGCAGATAAAAGAGCGCCTTCAGGAGGACAGCTTACTCTCCAATACATCTTCAAATTAATATGTAAATGGCCTAATTCAATTATTTATACAATATTCAGGCATATGCATTAATGGCTATGAATGTTAATTGGAAATACAAACAGTTTTAGTTAATTATAAACAAATCCCAATCTTACGTGGTTATACTTCCTTCAGACTAACTCGGTCTTCATACTTATAAGATGGAACGACGTAACTACATCTTTCGTTGTATAGTCAGTTGACCGCTGTGGCCTCGAGGTAGCGTGCTGCCTTGTCACGCAGCGGGCCCGTGTTCGATTCCCGGTCGGGACAAACTCCTGGGCGAGTTTTTTTTCGGGGGTTTTCCTCACTTGTAAGACAAATGCCAGGAAGCTTAGGGCTCAACGGTCCCCAAAAAACATCCGGCCATCATCATCATCATCCTTATCAACATCAGCCTTCACCGATGTGGAAAACAACGGGAGCTACCACAGCAGTAAAACTGCAAAGCATAGCATGAAAATGCTATGATTGCAATGAAAGACCTGCCCTCGGGCAGAACACTATATATGTATATATATCCATCCATCCATAGTAAGTCCACTGCTGTGGTCTCGAGCTGCCTTGTCACGCAGCGGGCCCGGGTTCGATCCCCGGTCGTGGCAGTTTTTCTGGGTGAGGTTTTTATCGGGGTTTTCCTCACCTGTAAGACAAATGTCAGGAAAACTGTAAGGCCCAAACGGTCCCCGAAATCATATGGCCATCATCATCATCCTTCACCGGTGTGGAAAGCAACGGGAAGCTACCACACAGATAAAGAGAGAGAGAGAGAGAGAGAGAGAGAGAGAGAGAGAGAGAGAGAGAGAGAGAGAGAGAGAAGAAGAGAGAGAGAGAGGAGAGAGAGAAGAAGAGAGAAAGAAGAGAGAGAAAGAGAGAGAGAGAGAGAGAAGGAAGAGAGAGATAGAAGAGAGAGAAGAAGAGAGAGATATAGAAGAGAGAAAGAAGAGAGGATATAGAAGAGAGAGAAGAGAGAGAGACCAAGAGATGAATAGAAGAGAGAGAAGAAGAGAGAGATAGACAGAGAGAGATATAGAAGAGAGAGATATAGAAGAGAGAGAAGAAGAGAGAGATATATAGAAGAGAGAGAAGAAGAGAGAGATATAGAAGAGAGAGATATAGAAGAGAGAGAAGAAGAGAGAGAGATATAGAAGAGAGAGAAGAAGAGAGAGAGATATAGAAGAGAGAGAAGAAGAGAGAGATATATAGAAGAGAGTGAAGAAGAGAGAGAGATATAGAAGAGAGAGATATAGAAGAGAGAGAAGAAGAGAGAGAGATATAGAAGAGAGAGAAGAAAGAGAGAGACTAGAAGAGAGAGAAAAAGAGCAGAGATATAGAAGAGAGTGAGAAGAGAGAGAGATATAGAAGAGAGAGAAGAAGAGAGAGATATAGAAGAGAGAGAGAAGAGAGAGATATAGAGAGAGAGAGAGAGAAGAGAGAGATATAGAAGAGAGAGAAGAAGAAGAGAGATATAGAAGAGAGAGAAGAAGAGAGAGATATAGAAGAGAGAGAAGAAGAGAGAGATATAGAAGAGAGAGAAGAAGAGAGAGATATAGAAGAGAGAGAAGAAGAGAGAGATATATAGAAGAGAGAGAAGAAGAGAGAGAGATATAGAAGAGAGAGAAGAAGAGAGGAGATATAGAAGAGAGAGAAGAAGAGAGAGAGATATAGAAGAGAGAGAAGAAGAGAGAGATATAGAAGAGAGAGAAGAAGAGAGAGAAGAAAAGAGAGAGATATAGAAGAGAGAGAAAAAGAGAGAGAGATATAGAAGAGAGTGAAGAAAAGAGAGAGATATAGAAGAGAGAGAAAAAGAGAGAGAGATATAGAAGAGAGTGAAGAAGAGAGAGAGATATAGAAGAGAGAGAAGAAGAGAGAGATATAGACGATAGAGAAGAAGAGAGAGAGAGATATAGAAGAGAGAGAAGAAGAGAGAGATATAGAAGAGAGAGAGATAGAGACATAACGATGGAAATGTGGGATGCAGAAAGGCTGTAGAACCCCCGCTTGATAGATTGATTTATTGATTCACAAAGAGTGAAATTGATGAGCACTTTGTACTATTGATGACAGATAAAACGAAACCACGTAATATTTGCTAAACATAACGCATTCTCGATATAAACTATTAGAGGTAATTTTTAGTGTAAAGTTAATAATAGTTACAAAGTCACTAAATACAGTGTAAATTAATTACCGTAGAAATGTGTCTCGTCATAGGGAAGATGCAGATTAGCTATTTGAGAGAATTAATCACTTGTTACACTTATTTAAAAGTTATTTGCCATTAAAATTAAGTCAGATAAAATGCACCCGTATGGGATCGGGCGTAAAAATAGCCCCTTTGGAGCCCATGTATATCGTAAAAGTGTACTAAAATGAGTCTCAATGCCTGGGTCATCATGTCCCTAAGGTTATAAATTTGGGATCTGTCATCCAGGTTGGTGCTCGAAAAAGAGTTTTGAATAAGAAGAAAATTGTACTGGACAATAAAATTTTGGAGCAGGTGAATAATTTTACATATCTAGGATGCAATATCTCATATGAAGAAGAAAAGGATGTAAATGCAAAAATATCTAAATTTTAAAGAATTTTAGGGTTAATAAATTCTATCTTCAAGCCACAGTTAGTCCAAAAACATTAAAGACTGAAAGTGTATAAAATACTGGCTCTTCCGACTCTTTTGTATGGTAGCGAAGTATGGACGTTGAAACAGAAGGATATACAGAGACTTAGATCTGCTGAAATGAGATATCTTCGGAGGACTGCAGGATACACACTATTAGATCACAAAAAAATGAAGACATCTTAGAAGAATTACACATGAAATCTTTAGAAAACAAAATTTCTGATTATAAGTCAAGATGGATACAACATGTTCATCGAATGGAAGATCACAGGATACCCAAACAAATGTTAAGAAATCAACCTGCAGGAAGAAGAGGACCAGGACGTCCACTCAAAAGACTTTTGGATGGTGTTTCTCTTGAGGCCGAAACAGGTCAACAAATGGCCTAAATTCGTGAATGTACTATGATGATGATGATGAAGAAATACATGTCTCTATTGTTATATACTGGAACTAAAAGCCAATTCATTTATGTTTGGTACAGGATTTTTCATTTGTAAACGGACATCAGGCAGTGAAGCAAACATTTCCACTTATCCGCAAGGAACTAGACCTAGAGCGAGACCTAAGAATAGATGGTGGGATTGTATACGTGAGGTTCTGGTGACAGGAATAATAGAACCTCAAGACTGGAAAAAAGGCTTTTGAGCATAATTTAACCTATCTTCATCTATCCAAATAACACCTTGGTTTCCTACTTAGTCTCCTCGAGGCGATGTATTAACCACACGTCACTCACTGACATATATAAGAAAATAACTGTAACTAAATTAGACTGGTTAAAAATCTTTTTACTAGGGGACCATCTGTGTCCCGAAGCGGGACGAATGGGGAAACAATCCCAATTCATTTACATTCTGTAGAAATTGAAAATCAACAAGAAACATGATGATGTAGTTGTCATATAATCATCTATGATCTGATTCCAGAACAGGTATAGGAGCAAGGAAAATTCGATGACGTGCTTCCTTACTCAAAAGCATCTAATATTTGAAAAAGTATATTTTTATACTGTCAAAATACAAGCTGCTGAAATGAAATTCCTTAGACCATTAGCAGGATATCAAAGAACAGACAAAAAATCATAACACAGAAATAAGACACAACTAAAAGTAGAGTAGTGAAATACAGAACAAACTGGGAAGAACACTTAGCAAGGATGACTGAGAATAGAATACCAAAACCAGCATACAACTATTCACCACGAGGAAGAAGAAGCTTGGGAAGACCAAAGATAAGGTGAAAGAGCAGCAATTTGGAGCCGGAACAGGCTAATAAATAAGCCTAAACCATGACGAAGAAGAAGAGGAAGGAGAAGAAGATATTTTTATACTTTCGCAAATGTATCTTGCAAGATCGTTCCCACGTCACATCACGTCGTGGCAAAAATACCTCAGTTGGCGTTTAATCTAAACAAAAAACGAATAATATAATCAACCTAGGCTTCCTAAGAACAGTCCGTGGTCAGGACCTAATTAGGCCAATCTGAAATGTCATCTTCATTAGATTTGTATAAAATAAATACGATTTTTTTCTTATGAGTATTACAATATATTACATTTATTCAATTAGCTAATTGTTTGTATTGCAGAATTTCTAGTGCACTGAATAAAAGTTTATATAAACTGTTGGAAGCGAACCCGTATCCTTGGCGGGATTCCAACCCACGATCCTTGGCACAGACTGACAGCATTATCCGGGTAGGTCAGTCTTGAGCTTCATTCATTATGTCATTTCCATAACAGGTACCTTTTCTGCTTCATTCATCCTCCGCACATTTTCAATTACAGCAACATCTGTAGGCCTATCGAGGATTTAAGGTAGGTAAACCCGATCTACATTCATCCATGACACATTCTCTTCTTCTTCTTCTTCTTATACTTCGTCAAGGTTTAGGCTTTTAGCTAGCCTGTTCCGGCTCCAAATTGCTGTTTCCATCTTTTCTTTGGTCTTCCCAAACTTCTTCCTTTTGTTGAATAGCTGTTTGCTGATTTTGGTATTCTGTACTCAGTCATCCTTGCTAAGTGTTATTTCCAGTTTGTTCTGCATTTCACTATTGTTGTGTTTAATTCTTATAAGTACTTTTAGCTGCTGTCTTATTTCTGTGTTGTGTTTTTTATCTCTTCTTTGATATCCTGTTATTGGTATGAGGAATTTCATTTCAGCAGCTTGGATTCTGGCAGATTGTTGTGTTGTCACTGTCCATGTTTCGGATCCGTAAGTAATAATAGGAACTGCCTTTGTCTTGTCTAATTTCATATACAGTCTTTTCTGGCTTTAGGTTTTTCATTCAATGTTTTTCTAGGTTTCCGGTTTCTAACAAAGGAAAAGGTGAAAAGTGTTAAACACGCGGAAAACTCTGGGAGTTTGTAGGGGACCCCAACACAAAATTTTTTTCCCTAATGCCAATGTTTCCTATGAGGATTATTTAAACCGGTAGAGGAAGATTTCTCTGGCGGCAAATTAATTAAATCAACAAACACTTTTGCATTTTTTATTGCCACGAGACAAACACATTAACACAAATGCAAATGCAATTAAATTACATTACATAGAGTTCAAAAATGCCTCCATTAACCTTTAAACAAATTACAACCAAACCGGCGGATCAATGGTTCTCTCTAACACGGGCAAAACCTCCAGGAGTATCGTTAATTGCTCCTGCTGCTGCGACTATCCGGGCAACAAGATCCTTTTCTGATTCAACAGGAGTTGCGTAAACAAGGTTGCTCCCTACTCTCCCCCACAAAAAAAAATCCAAATGGGTCATATCTGGGGATCGAGCATGCCATGGTAACAGGACCACCCTCTTCCAATCCCACTGTTCTGAAAACCGTGTGGTTCACAAAACTCGACGCGTACGACGACTGAAATTGTGCCGGCGGCCCCCGTTATGTTGGAATCACATGCGTTTGTCCTTGTAGGGAGCGGGACGTCTTCTCCAAGCAATTCTGGCAATGCTGTGGAGAGAACATTGTAATAGGACCTGCCATTTAATGGTCTAGATAGGAGATCTGTCCCATTAAAACAGTCCCCAACAACACCGGCCCACACATATCAGGGTACTCCACTCCATGTGTATCGCTCCATTAGTAAAACAGATACAATTCAACTAACGACAACTGGGGGACAAAACCATCCCTACCATCAACATCAAGTTGCAGTCCATTGAACAACTGAAGAGCGATAATACGGACGTTCCTCTAACCGGTTTACATAATCCTCATAGGAAAAAAAAATGGCATTTGGGAAAAATATTTGTTTTGATGTCCCCTACAACCTCCCAGAGTATGTCGGTTTAAATAATTTTCACTCTGTATAATTAAACTTATTTAGTTTATTTATATCTGTTTCCGTTGTGTATGATAGTTCGCAACACCTGACACATTCTCATTTAGCATAAATATTGCACTGAAAATCATATTACTCTGGTTTCAGTACATTCAGAAACAATAATCCTATTTAAAATCTGAAAATCTACAAAAGTCTGCTAATTTGCGACCGAAATGTTCAAATTCAAATGTTGGGGTTACAAACCTTATTACAGTTTTTATGGGGTCCCCGGTAACCAACAAAAAATCTGTTTAAATTAATTTACTTTCATTATATTTTCTTCATTCTTTCTTTAGAATAAAACCGAATGTATATATTTATATTGGTTCTCATTCTTAAATGTTTCTAAAATTTTCAATATAAAAATGATGATATATTCTAATGTCACATATGTTGCATTTTTAGACCTTCTTGCTTTTTTTTTTTCCATTCATTCATTTTGAGAATTTTCCTCATCATTGAGGGTTTTTTCCAACCAATCTAAGTAACTAACATGAGTTTAAAAAATAAATAAATGACTACGGACTTATAGACTATGAGTTTGCAACAAACATTCGCAAATGCCCCTTAATTAAAGTTCTCCATCGTTCTCTGTCCTCTGAGTCTTCACCCGTTCACCAAATTTTCTCATCGAGTTCTTAATGTTATTCTTCCAGGTTGTTCTTGGTCTTTTTATTTAGCTCCTTCTTTCAATTTCCCATGCATAAGCCTATCTACCTTTGGTAGTCTTCCATCCTGCATTCTTCTTGCGTGTCCATTTTAACCTTCTGTGTTCAACCTCGTCCATTATACTTCTTTCTGCATTCGTCCATTTTCTAATTTCTGTATTTCTAATTCTTTCCAGTCGAGATTTTATGGCAGCTCTTTTCCAAAAATCCATTTCAACTGTAGTTATTCTGTTGGCATGTTGTTGTGTCATTGTCCAAACTTCCGATCCATATAACATTATACTTTCTAGTATATTTTCTAGTACACAATAATTAGCAAATGTTATTTTTTGTCCTAATTGTCATATGGATCACCTCCAGACCTGTATATCACCTACCACAAGCAATATTATAAACAAAATATCGTAAATAAATGACATACTTACTTACATACTCACTGGCACTATCGAACCCGTAGGTTCATGGCCGCGCGGACATAAGCTCTCCATACATCCCTATCCTGAGCTAATGCTTTCCAATCATTCCCTGTATAATCTACTTCCCTCAAATCATAGTTAATGTTGTTCTCCCACCTCATTCTTGGTCTACCAACTGGGCGTTTTCTCTCTGGCTTTCCTAGAAGAAGGTTCCATGCACGTCTTTCATTCCCCATACGTGCAACATGTCCTGCCCATCGCAGTCTACGGGACTTAACTGTTCTTATTATATCTGGCTTCCTATAAAGACCATGTAGTTCATTGTTATGTAGTCTTCTCCATTCACCTGTCTGTTCATCTCTCTTTGGTCCAAAAATTTTCCTAAGAACTTTATTCTCAAATACTCGTAATCTCCTTTCCTCCCTTAAAGTAAGAGTCCATGTTTCGCACCCATATAATATAACTGGTAGAATAATAGTTTTATATATTTTCAGCTTAACGTTTTTTGAAAGGAGTTGGGACATCAAGAGTCTCTGCAATGCATAATAGCACGCATTTCCAGAATTGAGCCTATGTTTAATTTCTTTGTGCATCTCATTCCTATTTGTGATTATTGTTCCTAGGTATTTGAATTCAGCCACTTCCTCAAAATTTCCCTCATTTGTCATTAGCTGTCCATTTCCATTATATACTGAATTTCTACGTGTGACCATATATTTAGTTTTACTGATATTTACTTCCAGTCCCAATTTCTTAGTGTTATTCAATAGTGTGTGCGTGTTGGCCTTTAGTATCGCCTCGCTATCGGCCAGTAGTACTACATCATCAGCATAAACTAACAGCTTCTTAATACCATTCAGTTGTAAATAAATTACTAATTTGCAATTAAAGTGTTTTTTCCCACAAACCTAGTATTTTGCACTTAAAACGTTATGAAACTAAACTTTTCAGTTATTCGTCGTATCACAATTCACTACAAATTGAAATAAGTAAAATTACAGATGACGCATTACTACACACACACAATGCAACACCCAGACTGTTTTACTCTATTTTATCTTATTTATGGACGCTTTAACTTCAAGGTCATACACTTCTCAGAAGCTTCAGATCCAACGGATCTGTGTCCCCATAAGATATGCGAACTAAAGCCTACTACTGCCTTTTCTGCCTCGGCAAATCATTTCCCTCCCTGCATTCCTATCTCTCTCTCTCTCTCTCTCTCTCGTTTTCTATATCTCTCTTGCACTTGCACTCCAGTGTTGTCTATTCGACCCCAAACTTGCATTCAATACTCAAGAGCCATGACACTGGAGGAAGTTTGGCAACATCCCTGCTCGATAAGTTACTGTGACTGCTGTTTAACATAGTGTGAGGGGAGTGCGGTGAAATGTGTGAGTATAGACGTGTACTTTTCTAAGAACGATGTCAGCGCTCTAGGGGCACAGATTCGTTGGTCCGAGTATAGTTCTCAAACCTTCTTTTTATCACGAATTTCTTTGGACTTAAAAACAAATTCTCAAATTAATATTAGGCCTACTAAAATGAACCTCCACATTTGCATTATGTAATATGGATACATACCAGTCGATATACTTTTCCAATGTAGCCTGCATATAGTAGTGTATAGCTAGTTGGCGTCGAAAAAACTGCATGTTATTTATTTGGGTAATACATGACACAACTAACCAGGAAATATATGACATATATGAAGATAACGATATAGTTATAGATATTCAAGTTAGACGTATGGAATGGTTGGGCCATATTTGCAGGATGAACGAGACACATCCAGGACTATATCAAACTCTGAGCTTGACGGAAGGAGAAAAGTTGGGAGCCCTTGGTTATACGATGGTGGACGACGTACAGGCGGACCTACAGAAGATTGGCATAACAAATTGGAGAAATATGGCCATTGACCGAAGATAATGGATGGTTGTTATGAGGAAGCCTAAGATCAAATTGAAAAGGCCGTCATGCCAATGATGATGATGATAATGAATACATGACACCTAATTTTACTGTCAGAGGAAATAGTTTGGGAATCGTCGAGAGTAATCATTAGTTTGTGTGTTTTTATGTAAATTTGCGAAGTGTTTTTAACAAGTCGAATGTGAATTATGATGCCCAGATGATGATAAAGGACTATTTGGGTCTTAAAAGTTTCCTGACATTTGTCTTACAGAAGGAGAAAATCCCCGAAGAAACCTTACTCAGGAAACTTATTCCGTCCGAGAATCGAACCCCGGCCCACTATGTCTGAGGCAACGACCTTCTGTGTCACAGCTGAGGACACAGAAGTTGTTGATATACAACCACAGATATGCCATTAGTTGTTCAAGTATCTCAAGAAAATATTCCTAACGATCAAATATATCTCCAAAATATTTTGCTTATCTATACAATTGGTTTAATGTCACCTATTCTCACTGCAAGGCTACTTATTACAAACTTGATAAGTACAATAAAAGTGTACGGAACTACAATAAATATTACAATCTTATCACCTCCATCTATAGCAGCCTAAACATTGCAATTTATCAAACTGCAAATCAGATATATTCAAATTTAAATTCTACCCTCTAATAAATAAAACTTTATAAGTACAATAAAAGTGGTACGGGACTAAAATAAATTTTACAATCTTATCAACTGCGATACAGGAACATTTATAAATGTATCCCTCCACCTATAACAGCCTAAACATTGCAATTTATCAAACTGCAAATCAGATATATTCTAATTCAAATTCTACCTCCTAATAATAAAACTTTATAAGTACCCTCCATGGTATCTTTACCTTGTCGTGGTGGAGTGGCTAGCGTGCTTAAATGATCCTGAGAGCTATGCTGGCGGTAGCATTGCTGCCGATAGGGTTACCCATGCCGGACTGGTCGAAGGTGATAAGCTAGACGAAAAAAGTACCTTGGTCGAAAGAGTGACGATCTTTCACCGTAAAAATACAACCGTCAAGAAATGCGGACATGGGTTCAACTGGGGTAAAATTTTCCGGAGGTAAAATAGTCGCCCATTCGGTTCTCCGGGCGGGGACTACTTCAGGGAAATCATGCCAAAGGCTCAAACACAGGGACATGTTCCTAGGAACATGGAATGTTAGGGCTTTATACAATTTGCAGGGCATTAGAGATATTAACGCGGGAATTAGATAAATCGCCCGTGGATATAGTTAACAGTTAAGTCTCGTAGACTGCGATGGGCAGGACATGTTGCACGTATGGGGAATGAAAGACTTGCATGGAAGCTCCTTGTAGGAAAGCCAGAGGAAAAACGCCCAGTTGGTAGAACAAGAATGAGGTGGGAGAACAACAATAACTATGATTTGAGGGAAGTAGATTATACAGGGAATGATTGGAAAGCATTAGCTCAGGATCGGGATGTATGAGAGCTTATGTCCGTGCGGCCATGAACGTACACGGGTTCGATAGTGCCAGTGAGTAAGTAAGTACAATAAAAGTGTACGGAACCATTATAAATTTTACAATCTTATCAACTGCTTTACAGGAAGATTTATAAATGTACCCCTCCACTTATAACAGCCTAAACATTGCAATGTATCAAACTGCAAATCAGATATATTCAAATTCAAATTCTACCCTCTAATAAATAAAACTTTATAAGTACAATACAATTATACGGAACTACAATAAAGTTTACAATTTATCAACTGTGATACAGGAACATTTATAAATGTACCTCTCCACCTATAACAGCCTAAACATTGCAATTTATCGAACTGCAAATCAGATATATTCAAATTCTACTCCCTAATAAATAAGACTTTAAAAGTATACGGAACCACAATACATTTTACAACCTTATCAACTGCGATATAGGAACATCCAAGATAAACTCCTACTCTTGGATTTATTTCAGAATAACTGTTTCATATCGATATTCATCTATCATGCCAACATGTTTGTGACACGAGACAAGATGGGTTTCAATTTGCAAAAGAACTGAATGTTTTAATTGCCCTCACTCGAAAAATTCCAACAACCTTGCCAAGGTAGACAGAATTCGAGAATCTCAGATATAGAAACAAAGCATTCTCAGACCATTGCTACGAGTATTAACCCTTATATTTGCAAAACTATAACTTCTTGACCCACTTATTGCAGTGTATCACTCTTGATTTCCAAATCCTCTAGATAATTTGGAAATCACTCGTGACATTACCTGTGATAAAAAATCAAGTATAGAGAATAACGCAGGCAATCTATTACATTTATTGAAAGCAAAATCATTCTCACATTTAGGTCAAACTTCTTATATGTAACTTTGATATTAAATAAATTAATGCCATGTTTTTGTTTGTAAGCAGATATCTGCATTGAATTAGAAGCAAGGCAGGAAGAAACGAAGCAGATATACAGAAGACTGACCTTGCAGTCTCATAACAAAAGCCGTGGTTGAAGAAGCGAGCGCTTACCGAGGAGTTTCATCATCGACTGGTTGTGATCTGGCAGCCGAGGCGATGTGGAGGTCAGAAGGTCGCCAGTGATGCAATCCCCTCAGCGACAAAGTATTGTTTTCTACAACACTCACTCGCACAGGATGGGATATGTTTAACTGCGCAACATTAACATTACGATCATTTTAAAAACTACAACAGTCGGGGAACAAAATTTCGCTTTATATTCTTCTTCTTCTTGGGCTTTCCCCCACTTACAGGTTTGCCGTCTTCAGTTTCCATTTAAAATCTGTCTCCAGATTAAAATTTTAGAGAGATATAATCAATTTAAATATCTTGGATATTATCTCGCCTCCTTGTCGTGGTGGAGTGGCTTGCGTGCTTAAATGATCCTGAGAGCTATGCCGGCGGTAGCATTGCTGCCGATAGGGTTACCCATGCCGGACTGGTCGAAGGTGATAAGCCAGACGAAAAAAGTACCTTGGTCGAAAGAGTGACGATCTTTCACCGTAAAAATAGAACCGCCAAGAAATGCGGATGAAATTATTCTACCAGTTATATTAGCCCCTAATTTTTTCCTGTTTTGCCGCTTTTAAAAGATCTTTCAATCACAAACGACCGGCCAACTCGCTAAACGGTCAAGCATTTCTGTTTTTACTTTAAGAGGCAACACTACTTTTTTCCGCTTCGGAACTAATTTTCTGTCCTTTTACTCGACGTTATAAATTGGCAACAAAACAGAAGATACACGTGTTATTCAATCAAAATTATTGCAACGAATGACAAGTTGAAACAATAAAACACCGATCGTGGTGAGGGCGGCATTTATAACAGGCATAACGACACGTGCAATACGACGGCGGTGGCTTTTAACAACGAACTTCAGGCTTAGTATCAGTAAAGTTTGTTTTTCTTTGATATTTATTTGTCAATTTGTTTTTTTTCCCCTCTTTTCGTTTACATTGTTTTCCTTCTTGATTTTCCTTTTTGTTAACTTTCTGTTATTCTCACATATAGACGCGAGGACAAGACACACATACAGACCCAAGGTGTAGATTAAAAATCCCCTACCCCGCCGGGAATCGAAACCGGGTCGCCGGAGTGGAAGGTAGGGACTTTACCGACTACGCCACAGCGACGGACAAATTTTCTGTTTTTCCTTTTTGTTTTACCATTTTGTTAACTGTCTTCTATCCTCACATAGACACAAGGACAGGACACACACATCCAGTCCCAGGGTGGAGATTTAAAATTCCCTACCCCGTCAGGAATCGAACCCGGGTCGCCGCAGATTGTTTGAATCATTCTTTGTAAAAGCCGCCTTGGCACGTGACTGCAGTAAAAAAAGTTGCCGATGCGTTAATAAAGGATACTAATTCTTCTAATATATCAACTGGATCCGCGAATAAATTTTTTTTAGCCGCGAATACAGGAACTGTGTCGCAACTTTTTAACCCGCGAATAATTTAAACGCGAATAAGGGAACCGCAAGTAAGTAGTTTTTACTGAACTCACTGCATGTTCGATGATGAACTTGAGTTTTTACTGAACTCACTGCATGTTCGATGATGAACTTGAGTTTTTACTGAACTCACTGCATGTTCGATGATGAACTTGAGTTTTTACTGAACTCACTGCATGTTCGATGATGAACTTGAGTTTTTACTGAACTCACTGCATGTTCGATGATGAACTTGAGTTTTTACTGAACTCACTGCATGTTCGATGATGAACTTGAGTTTTTACTGAACTCACTGCATGTTCGATGATGAACTTGAGTTTTTACTGAACTCACTGCATGTTCGATGATGAACTTGAGTTTTTACTGAACTCACTGCATGTTCGATGATGAACTTGAGTTTTTACTGAACTCACTGCATGTTCGATGATGAACTTGAGTTTTTACTGAACTCACTGCATGTTCGATGATGAACTTGAGTTTTTACTGAACTCACTGCATGTTCGATGATGAACTTGAGTCTAACGTTTATAAATTTGACCCAATATGGGACCTTGCTTTGCACATCTCCAGTAACGTTTGGCTCTGTCTAGTTGAAAGAGTGGTAGTTATGACAGCAATTAATTGCTGGTTTTTCTTTTCCTTTAATATGTTGTTTGTGTCTTTATATCTCAAGAGGCCAAAAGGTCGATACGGTCTCAGGTATTTTACGATGTCAAAAAGTAAAATCTATAAATTCTGAGTATCCACAGCTCTGTCGACGAGTCCTACTCCCACGTCGTTGTTGTGACCCTTTGGTCAGTCACTGCAAAATAATGCTATGACCTATTCAGAATGTTAAAAAGGAGGTGCTTTCTTTATTATGATAAACTTTAGTTGGTAAATTCTAGGCGAAACACGACTGTGATTGGTTGTAAATAAAAAAATCATTGTAACGTGATTGAGTCATTGACTCCCATTTGGGGCATGAGTTAAATAGTCATAAGTAATGCCACGAGAGATTTCCAAATTATCGATAAATTCACGACTCACGAAGTGAGGAGTGAATTTATCTAGAGAATTTGGAAATCAAGAGTGGCATTTGTTAGGACTATTTAACGAATAAAATTAAGCTCTTTACTAAAAAATAATTATTTGAATATAGTTACCGGTTTTTAAAATATTTATATAGTTAATGTAAACGGCGATGTTTGAAAAGAAATTAGAAATGTGAGGTTATGTATATTCACTGCAACTCGATCATATTATTTATTGCCAAATAGGATCGCAATATTGTAAGAATGCACTCTAGTGGAGAAATAATGCAACACATCAAACTATTATAATCAACATTATAGGTTAATCATTTATATTTTGAATAAACATCTCGGTAAAATCACTGAATCTATTCATTATTTGCTATATTCAATGTATTTGTTGGAGAAAAATAATGGTCTAACCTGTTCAGAATATTAAAAAAAGGAGGAGGTTACTTTATCACAAAAGCAGGAGCTGATAGAGAGAAATCGATAAAGAGCGAGGCGAAACACGACTGTCATTGGTGTAAAACAGAATTCATTGAAACGTGATTGGTCATTGACTACCATGAGTTAAATGGTCATTGCAAATACATCTTCCTTGGAATTCGGTAAGAAGGTTGCGCCTGCTTTTCATGGCACAGAGCTTTGAAGTCAGGAACCGCACAAGTTAAATAAAGTCTCAAATCACTTTCAACACAAAGTCTGTTTCAGTATTTATTTTTTAAGAGTTTACAACGGCCGAAACTTAGTGAGAATATTAGAGGTCACTAAGTCATTTTATAGTTAGGAGGATAGATCCCCGATTAATATTTCTTACCAATGCAATCACGTGATTGTAGCAGACGGGAGAGGATGAAAGCAAGTATCTAGCGCCTTAATTAGACCCATTTGGCTAAGGGAGCACACCCCTAAAGAAAATCACGCAAAGTGCAGAGGCATACAGGTGGCAATACCACCGCTGGGCTTATCCATCTATTGACTGTAACCAGTAAATAATGACATTTAACTACTGGAAAGACTACAAGAAAAATCAGGACGGATAACAATTTTATTTATGTACAGATTTTCAATGTTTACACAACTTTATGTTAAAGTTTGAAGAAAAATAAAACAGTACCTGGGACCTCAATCGTCCTCAGTAATCAGCAATGTTGTTTTATAGGAGGCCTTTCGAAAACTCAAGTATCATCTTCTGCTTTCATTTTGGTACTGACTGTTGCTGGCAATTATTTTGTACATAGGGTTCATATTACTGGGTACGCCGTAGCGTAGTGGTTAAGGCACTGCGCTACTAGCCGGAAGGTTGAGGGTTCGAGACCCGGTGGGGTCAGGATTTTTAAACTGACCCAAACCTTCTGGCGGCACTATGGTCCTGAGGTCGACTCAGCTTCTAATGGAAATGAGTACCAGACGCTTGTTCTGGGGGTAAAGACGGCCGTCACGCAGGGCTGACAACCCGGCTGACATCAAGTGTCGATTGTTCAGAAAAGTGGGAGCCTTAACCTTCTACTACCCCAAGGGCCTCCTCCTGAGGCCTGTAGTGCGATACCTTTCCCTTTACCTTAAATAGTCCTCACAAATGCCACTCTTGATTTCCAAATTCTCTAGATAAACTCACTCGTCACTATCGCTAGTGACATTATTTATGACTATTTAACTCATGCCCCAAATGGGAGTCAATGACCAATCACGTTTCAATGATTTCTGTTTTACAACCAATCAGAGTCGTGTTTCACGAAATATTTATGTGTTATAATTACCATATTAAATAAAGCTCCTCCTTCTTAATATTTGAACAGGTCTGACCATTATTTTGCAGTGGGTGACTCTGTAAGAAATACGGCTACCAGATTGTATATATAGTGCATGGATGTCAACACATAGCGCTTGCAGGAGTTAATATAAAACATTTGTAGCAATTTATTATACCACCAAAAAAGGAAACCACTTTTTGCACTTTCTTAAATGTATTTTTTCCCAGATAATAATCCAGAAAAAATATAATTGTCATATTTACATCATACGACATCAGAAATGAATTAATATACAGTTTGATGTTTTCATTTTTTCTCCACTAGAGAGCATTCTTACAATATTGCGTTCCTTTGGCAATAAATAGTATGATCTGGTTGCAGTGATAAACAAAAGAAGCAGATGAAGTGTACCTATCGTTCCTCATTTGTTTTCAAACATCGCCGTTTACATTAAATATATAAATATTTTAAAATAACTATAGTTAAATAATGATTTGTGAGTAAACAGCTTAATTTTATTCGTTAAATAGTCCTAACAAATGCCACTCTTGATTTCCAAATTCTCTAGATAAATTCACTCCTCACTTCGTGAGTCGGGAATTTATCGATAATTTAGAAATCACTCGTGGCATTACTTATGATAAATGTACTGTAATTAGTTTGTATATATTAACTAAATATTATTTACTAGATAGCGATTTTAAGTACAGGCCTAATAATTGATTTTATTGATACTTGAAATTAGTTTGAGGTTTTGTACATTTTTGTATGTATATTTACTGTTCAGGCGTATGTATGCAAATGGTGTAACATGCATTTAGAGAAGAGGTGGTACAAAATAGTTGAAGAATGCTAAAATCTATGCTTACAGTATAATGATGCTTTCTTAGGAGAGCGAAAAAAAAAGTGGGTTCGATGCAGTTTTCCTTACTTAGACCTACTAACTCACTGCCACTATCGAACCCGTAGGTTCATGGCCGCGCGGAATAAGCCCTCCATACATCCCCTATCCTGAGCTAATGCTTTCCAATCATTCCCTGTATAATCTACTTCCCTCAAATCATAGTTAATGTTATTCTCCCACCTCATTATTGGTCTACCAACTGGCGTTTTCCCTCTGGCTTTCCCACAAGAAGCTTCCATGCAAGTCTTTCATTCCCCATACGTGCAACATGTCCTGCCCATCGCATTATACGAGACTTAACTGTTCTTATTATATCTGGCTTCCTATAAAGGTCACGTAGTTCACTGTTATGTAGTCTTCTCCATTCACCTGTTTGTTCATCTCTCTTTGGTCCAAAATTTTCCTAAGTACTTTATTCTCAAATACTTTTTATCTCCTTTCCTCTCTTAAAGTAAGAGCCCATGTTTCGGATCCATATAATATAACTGGCAGAATAATAGTTTTATATATTTTCAGTTTAACGTTTTTTAAAAGGAGTTGGGACATCAAAAGTCTCTGTAATGCATAATATCACGCATTTCCAGAATTAACCCTATGTTTAATTTCTTTGTGCATCTCATTCCTATTTGTGATTATTGTTCCTAGGTATTTGAATTCAGCCACTTCCTCAAAATTTCCCTCATTTGTCATTAGCTGTCCATTTCCATTATATAATGAATTTCTACGCGTGACCATATATTTAGTGCAGTTTTTCCTGAATATTACAATTTTAAAAACATTTTAGACTATTTTAAAATATGCCAAAAGAAATGCCATACTTTGAGAGCTAAGTTACACCCTTTAAAGAAGGTCACAAACTGGCCAAATATTAGTCAATTAACATAAGTGGTTTTGATAGAAAATTTGTATTTTAACAGTCGATAAAAAATTAATATAGGCCCTATGTTAGGGTAAAGGGAGCTATTTTGTGATAGTTAATCTGAAAGATTGTCACGAAATTGTAACGTGAGGTAAAAAAAAATGTAGTTAATTAATGCTACAAAAACCTATGGTTTTTTACCAATCTGATAAACCGTGACGACCTTTCAAAACTCACGAAATTGCCTATATCACGAAATACCATCCTTTACCCAAGACATTTTGGCATGGGTGTAGACTCTGAAATAGAATGTGCCAAACGATTAGGGATACCGATATTTTAACAGCAAAACCTATTCGGATAGGTTATTTAATCATTTTAAACAGCTTCTTCATGTCTTACATAGAATGATTTTGAACCTATCAGGTATCAGATTAGACAACTGCCCAGTCTTCTACAAGATAATACGCATGTCTTTGTTTTAAATAAAAAAGAGTGATTCTTCGATTTAATGATCTAAAATAAGATTGGGGAAATTAATTAATGCATTATGGTTTGTGTCCGTACCCCAAAAAAAAAACTTTTATATTGGCCATTTTAATAATAATAATAATAATAATAATAATAATAATAAAGAGAAAAACTAAATATATTATCACACATTTAAATACATAATAAATGGAAATGGACAGTTAATGATAAATGAAAGAAATTTTGAGGAAGTGGCTGAATTCAAATACCTAGGAACAGCAATCATAAACAGGAATGAGATGCACAAAGAAATTAAACATAGGCTCAATTCTGGAAATGCGTGCTATTATGCATTGCAGAGACTCTTGACTTCCCAACTCCTTTCAAAAAACGTTAAACTGAAAATATATAAAATTATTATTCTACCAGTTATATTATATGGGTGCGAAACATGGACTCTTACTTTAAGGGAAGAAAGGAGATTACAAGTATTTGAGAATAAAGTTCTTAGAAAATTTTTGGACCAAAGAGAGATGAACAGACAGGTGAATGGAGAAGACCGCTAACAGTGAATTACATGGTCTTTATAGGAAGTCAGATATGATGAGAACAGTTAAATCTCGTAGACTGCGATGGGCAGGACATGTGGCACGAATGGGGAATCAAAGACGTGCACGGAATCTTCTTGTAGGAAAACCATAGGGAAAACGTCCAGTTGGTAGACCAAGAATGAGGTGGGAGAATAACATTAAGTAAGATTTGAGGGAAGTAGATTATACAGGGGATGATTCGGAAACATTGGCTCAGGATAGGGGTATATGGAGAGCTTATGTCCGCGCGGCCATGAGCCTACGGGTTTGATAGTGCCAGTGAATTAGTTATTTAGTCAATAATAATAATAATAATAATAATAATAATAATAATAATAATAACTAACTCACTGGCAGTATCGAACCCTTAGGTACATGACCGCGAGGACATATGCCCTCCATACATCCCTATCCTGAGCCAACTTTTTTGAATCATCCCCTGTATAGTTTACTTCCCTCAAATCATGATTAACGTTATTCTACCACCTGCGCGGCCATGAACCTATGGGTTCGATAGTGCCAGTGAGTTAGTTATTCTGACCGAGGAACAACTTGAGACAGATACCTGCTTCATTTGTCTGCAGTTGGGGGTAGGATTTGTCATTCGTCATTGTCTTCTGTACATGGAAATTATTACACCATTACCATCGACCCCATTAAGCAGCCCCTGTGCGAAAGAGAGGGTGAGTACCTGTTGCTATTTCTTTCTAAATTCCTGTCTCAGGTTGCTTCTTTTAGACAATAATATAACACTGAGCAACAAAAAAGAAACTTTTTTGTTTGTCTCAGAAAGAAAAATACGTGATTCTGATAGTATTTGTTCTCCTGAATTCAAATATGATATCGATTTTTCTCCATCACGCAAGGTTTCCGAGAGAGAGGAATTTATAATTTCAAACTCTTTAATATTTTCTACATTCGTAACTACACAATATTCGAACATTCGGATTCGCCTAGAAAGTAAATGACGATTTCGTGCTATATTTCGCATGTGGAGCATCCGTCTTGATTGTCCAACAATAATCGGCCAGCATATTAGGATTCCATTTGCCTTGATATCTCTTTTCCATAGCTGAAATCTCCTGATGAAAGTGTTCCTTGTGCTCATCGCTCACTGCACCAAGATTTTCTGGGAAGAAATCTAGGTTTATTAAATAAATAATTATTTAAATTCATTAATTGAAATTGAAATGAAAAAACTGTGGGTGATTTAGGAATTCGGAATACGTGTTTGAAAATACGATAAAAAACTGCATTAAGTACAACTATTGGTACGCATGAGACAAAAATCATGTTGACCAGTGTTTTTAACCCCTTGTTTTATAGACGCTTTAACATATGTCATATCACGTCTAAGGTCTTCGTTGTATGTTTATTTTTTTCACGTTTTGTTGTAGAATTAATCTGCTTTATTCAAGTATAATAAATGTTAATATTATACAATGGAAATGGTCAGCTAATAGCAAATGAGGGACTTTTTGAGGAGGTGGCTGGATTCAAATACCTAGGAACAATAATCACAAATAGGAATGAGATGCACAAAGAAATTAAACATAGGCTCAATTCTGGAAATGCGTGCTATTACGCATTACAGAGATTCTTGTTGTCCCAACTCGTTTCAAAAAAACGTTAAACTGAAAATATATAAAACTATTATTCTACCAGTTATATTATATGGTTGCGAAACATGGACTCTTATTCTAAGGGAGGAAAGGAGATTACGAGTGGTTGAGAATAAAGTACTTAGGAAAATTTTTGGACCAAGACAGGTGAATGGAGAAGACTACATAACAATGGACTACATGGTCTTTATAAGAAGCCAGATATAGTAAGAACAGTTAAGTCTCGTAGACTGCGATGAACAGGACATGTGGCACGAATGGAGAATGAAAGACGTGCATGCATACTTCTTGTAGGAAAACCAAAGGGAAAACGCCCAATTGGTAGACTAAAAATGAGGTGGGAGAATATCATTAACTATGATTTGAGAGAAGTAGTTTATACAGGGAATGATTGGAAAGCATTAGCTCAGGATAGGGATGTAGGGAGAGCTTATGTCCGCGCGGCTATGAACCTACTGGTTCGATAGTGCCAGTGAGTTAGTTAGTAATTTAGTTATAATGATGAAATGGGTCCTTTAATGATATTATAATCCAGTACTTTCCCTGATTAGAAAAATTTTCATGTCATATCGGATCGCCATGAGGGTTGAACTCGGGACACGCCGAATACGAGTCTCAAATGCTGAGCCAACTCGTTCGGTAATTTTGTTGTTGTATTGAAGAGAAAAAAAAAATCACCGCGATGACGAAGTATATCAAACAAATGCGAGCGTACTCCGATTGTGGAAGAGCAATGAAAATAATTATTTGTATTCCTTTTCCTAGGCAAGGATATAATATTATTATGGCAATGAACTTCGCCGCGATTTAAGATCAACATTACGTGCTTCCATCTACCGAGTTTCAAAAGTAAACATTAACTACTAGAGACATCTGATATAAATAAAAGTAACCACATCATCATCACTTAAAAAAAATTGTGTTACCAACTACTGACGGTTTAATTCCCTAAATGTTTTGATACAAGTGAATCGTAAAATTTGAGAATAAATTAATATTTAAACTTTAAAAACTTAGCTAGCATGAAATTCTCCTATATAGGCCAAGACCAAACGATGCAATTCAGTTTTAAATTATGGCATAAGGCCAAATTTTATTAATTCTCCAACTCTTTTGGCCTATTTCTAATTTTAAGCCTAACATGAATAACAACATATGGTATCGAAATTGTAATAATTTTGTCAGAGGTTAAATATATTCAATGACATAATTAAATAATGCTTAGTGTACATTTTATTATGATTTTTTGTAAGTAATGCCACGAGTGATTATTAAATTATCGAAAAATTCACGACTCACGAAGTGAGGAGTGAATTTATCTAGAGAATTTGGAAATCAAGAGTGGCATTTGTTAGGACTATTTAACGAATAAAATTAAACAGTTTACTCACAAATCATTATTTAAATATAGTTATTTTAAAATATTTATATATTTAATGTTAGCGATGATGTTTGAAAACAAATGAGAAACGTTTGGCTACGTTTCATTTGTTCATCCACTGGAACTTGATTATATTATTCATTGTTTCTTTTGTTGCACTAAACTCGATGTATATAATTTAATTAACAAAATAAATATACATAACGTAAACCAGCAAACTCGGACCATAAATTAAACTTGAGGAAGAAATTGGTTAGAGTACGCAGTCCCTGTGCGATGGACTTTTATTAAATGTTGTCATGAATTTCAATAGCTTATCCTCTGAGTTCTAATTGGAATCCCATTTCCTTACGAGAAGAAATTTTCTCATGGAATTTAGACTTATATCGGACTGGTAATAATATAATAATAATAATAATAATAATAATAATAATAATAATAATAATAATAATAATAATAATAATAATAATGTTTTATTTATTCTGGCAGAGTTAAGGCCATAAGGCCTTCTCTTCCACTCAACCAGCACAAATACAAATAAATATTTGACAAATATAGATATACACTATACTAATTATAAACAGTTAAAGATACATTAAATGTAGCAATGTATATTCCATGTACCATCCATAGTAATTCTGCCCGAAGGCAGGTCCTTCACTGCAATCATAGCATTTTCATGCTATGCTTGCAGCTTTACTAGGGAATTGTAGGTGTGGTAGCTTCCCGTTGCCTTCCACACCGTGAAGGATGACGATGATGATGATGATAATGATAAGGATGATGATGATGGTGATGGCCATATGATTTCGGGGACCGTTTGGGCCTTAAAGTTTTCCTGACATTTGTCTTACAGGTGAGGAAAAACCCCGATAAAAACCTCACCCAGAAAAACTGCCCCGACCGGGGATCGAACCCGGGCCCGCTGCGTGACGAGGCAGCCCGCTACCTCGAGACCACAGCGGTGGACATTTCATGTACAAACAAACATTTTATACGATAACAAAATAATACTTACGATAATAAAAAAAAATAATAATAAAATATCCGGCATCGTGAGGAATTTGGGTATCTTTATTACATTAAGAAAAAGTTCTGTTTTCTCATACGCACCATCACCAAAGAAGCGCGAACAAAATTTCAAGTAAAATACGCGGTAGAAGCGTAAAACATGTTGACAAAGCAACCAAGGGTAAAATATGGCGACACCGACCCTCCTCAACTGTGCCTTCCAGGATTGGCCATTGATTCGTCACCTCGAATGTCCTTGAAGACCATTATAGTCCTAAAGCGGAAAATAAAGAACAAGACTGATAATGATTCTGCAGCTTGTGGGATTTGAGAAAAATTTAAAACTTTGGACAATGAAGTGTTGCTAAATCCCTAGGGAATAACGATTTCAAGGCATCTTCAGGTTGGCTAGACTGTTTTAAAAGGCGACACAATGTAGTGTGGAATGAAATTTGCGGGAAATCAAAGGATGTGGACGAAAGTGTAGTTAGTAGGAAACCAAAACTGCAATCTTTAATTTCAGGAGACGCTCCTAAGAGACATTTCTAACGCTGACGAATTATTATTATTATTATTATTATTATTATTAAAGAATACAATAAATGGGGACTAAGGGTGAATATGGAAAAAAAAAAGTGTTTTTCGTGGTATGAAACGAGACTATAACTTCTGAGCCCATGAGAAGTACAGTCCACGGCTGAGAAGAAAGCAACCACGAGGAATGCCTTACGCAGCATTTTAAAATATGAGGGATTGTACTATCTGAACGTTTGAGTCTTTCAGCGTGCGTGTTAGTTCCAAATCTGATCCACAATAATCAATAGGATACGCCTGAAATAAATCTTACTGATGCGTGACATATCCTCAGAGTTCTAATTTGTATCCCATTTCCTTATGAGAAGACATTTTCTCATGGAATTAGGCTTATATCGGACTGGTAATCATCCGGCATCGTGAGGAATTTGGGTATCTTTATTACATTAAGAAAAAATATGTCCTTTTAACTGAAATTTATTCAAATACCTAGAAACAATAATCACAAATAGGAATGAGATGCACAAAGAAATTAAACATAGGCTCAATTCTGGAAATGCATGCTATTATAAAGCTATTATTATTATTATTATTATTATTATTATTATTATTATTATTATGCATTCCAGAGACTTTTGATGTCCCAACTCCTTTCAAAAAACGTTAAGCTGAAAATATATAAAACTATTATTCTACCAGTTATATTACTCGTATATGGGTGCGAAACATGGACTCTTACTTTAAGGGAGGAAAGGAGATTACGAGTATTTGAGAATAAAGTTCTTAGGAAAATTTTTGGACCAAAGAGAGATGAATAGACAGGTGAATGGAGAAGACTTCATAACAATGAACTACATGGTCTTTATAGGAAGCCAGATATAATAAGAACAGTTAAGTCTCGTAGACTGCGATGGGCAGGACATGTTGCGCGTATGGGGAATGAAAGACGTGCATGGAAACTTCTTGTAGGAAAGCCAGAAGGAAAACGCCCAGTTGGTAGACCAAGAATGAGATGGGAGAACAACATTAACTATGATTTGAGGGAAGTAGATTATACAGGGAATGATTGGAAAGCATTAGCTCAGGATAGGGATGTATGGAGAGCTAATGTCCGCGCGGCCATGAACCTACGGGTTCGATAGTGCCAGTGAGTAAGTAAGCATGTTTTTCATTCATCTTCATCGTTACTCGTTTGAATCTGATCATAATTCTTTCTTTGCCGACAGGTCTAGGGATGATACCCTCTGTAGACGTCGCAGAGAGCACGAAACCCTTGCACACGTCCTTGGGGCTTGTCCGTTTGGAGAATCACTGAGAAACATTCGGCACCACTCTGTTCGAAACATGATGGTAGAAGCCTTGCGAGATTTTGGATACACAGTTTATGTGAAAGTTAATGGTGTGGCCACTAATGTAACTAACAGACGAATAGATATTATTGCATTTAGACCATCTTCTAAAATTGGTATGATATTAGATCCCACAATTCGTTTTGAGACTCATAGTGGCCAACCTGAGGAAGTTGACTGTGAAAAGAAAGTCATATATGAGCCAACAATTGACTATTACAAAGATAGATACCAATTAGATAGTATAACTGTTACAGGATTGATGATGGGGGCAAGAGGTACTATACCAGGATTCTTAGCTAAATTTTGGAATTTCTTTGATTTGGACAGAGAGTATCTTTCTAAAATTGCCATCGCTGCCATTAGAGGATCAATTTCAATTTTAAGAAACCATCTTTACAAAATTTCTACTTTCTAAATATAAACTTATTTCAATTACAATTTGAAATTTTTAATGTATTTACAAAATTATTTAATCAATTTCGAAAATTAATTGTCTGTATCACTTTGTCCTTTAATAAGGAAAGTTGTATATATTAATTAGCATTATATTCCAGATTTCTTGATCAATCTTCCTTGGTTGATTTGTGTATTTTCCAATATTTTCATTTGTAGTCCCCGATTTCAAAGCCTGTTGACATGTTCTCATAGGGGCTTCTGTAATTTCCATCACTTTTAGTAAAATATTTTACATGCAGTGAAATTAGCGCCCTTTAATTTCACATTGCATACAAATGAATAGGCCTACTCCTTATTTCGTCTATATGTAGTTTTTATTTCAATGTAACTTAACAACATCGAGTCCTGCAGTTGTTTTTATCCAATACTCCAAAATCCACTGAACAAACACAATGCACGTTGACAGACGGGCCGCTAGACACTCAGTAAGAACCAGCCACAGGATGACAGATCTGCCGCTTCCTCGTACAAATCTACTTCTGCTACCCTCCAGAAATAAGCTATTAATGTATTTATAGAGGAACTACGGGTAATGCAAACCCCTGTTTTAAATTTGTTGTTTTTCTTATTTTAATTAAGGAAGCTGAATTTTATTTATCATCATCATCATCACTCCAGGGATTAGGCAATTGCCCGTTCCGACTTCATAATGCATCAGCCCAACGTCTTCTAGGTCTTCCAACATCACGTCTTCCTCTTGCTTGATAATTTCTTGCTAACAATGGATAGGCCTATCTCTCCTTACTCATTCCATCCATGTGATCAATCCATTTCTGTCTGTAATTCGTGACTGTACTTTCAATTAGCCCTCTCTTGGGGGGGGGGGTGGATACCCAGAGGAGCATGTTTGGAGGCTCAGAGGAAGCAGCCCTTCCACCATCCTTGTCCTGCGAAGCGCTCGTAACGCTTCCAGGAGACATTTATCTTACTGAGAAGCTTCATGGAAATCAGCCGGATTGTCATAAAAATTTTATTTAATTGCAGTAATTATTATTAGTGTTATAAATAGAGTCCGGATGTTGGGCTTACTTACTTACTTACTTACTTACTCACTGCCACTATCGAACCCGTAGGTTCATGGCCGCGCGGACATAAGCTCTCCATATATCCCTATCCTGAGCTAATGCTTTCCAATCATTCCCTGTATAATCTACTTCCCTCAGATCATAGTTAATGTTATTCTCCCACCTCATTCTTGGTCTACCAACTGGGCGTTTTCCTTCTGGCTTTCCAACAAGAAGCCTCCATGGAAATCTTTCATTCCCCATACGTACAGGGCACTTAAAAAATTCAAAATAGGCAGGCAAAAAGGCACTAAAAATTCAAAATAGGCTCTTACAAAAATTAGACTACAACATAAATTTTTACAGTCTTACGTAAAGAATATAAACATATGCTATCAATAGCATTCGAAGATATCAGAGATGATTTTGGAACTTGTTTTGCCGTTTTACAAAGAGCATATGTATGTTTTGCAGCGTGTACGTGTCGCGTAACGTGTCACTTCTTCGTGTAATTCACTGAAATTTTACAAACTTTGCAAAACAATATTAAACCGTTACTTGAAAATATTTCCGAACCAAATTCTTTCACGAAATTGGTCAGTTTGTCTTACTGTTTACTGTTGTCCGCTCTTTAGGCATCGAAAAACAACTGTTCTAAAGGTAAAAAAAAATAAAAAAACCTCATACACTTGTCGCACCACTTTGTCTTTGAAGCACCTGTCTGTGAACGAGGACTACGGACTGAATTCAGTGTTACCAACATGAAAAATAATATTGCCAGTCACTTAAAGGTTTCTATGCAATGATAAATGTGTCATGAAGTTTATCCACTTCAATTAATTTCGTTGAAATACTAACTTCATTTCGAGAAAAAATGGCAAATAGGCATTTAGGCATTTAAAAGCATTGTAAGCTGAAATAGGCATTTATAGGCAAAATTAACTTCATGGAAAACAAACTCTAGGGTCGCCGATATGAACTTTTACAATATCTGTAATAAATAACTGTAGGCATTTTCCCTAACATCCGGTCTCTAGTTATAACTATGAAATAGCATTGTTAATTTATTCAAATATGAAACATCCTCATAATTTATAAACATTTTTACATTACAAGAAAGGTCCACTTTAACCTCCATATTCGGGTAAAGTGGACCCCAGAGTCCACCTTAGCTTTTAGTCTACTTTTAAGTTTATTTACTCTCTTAATTTATACAGACAGGCACAGATTAATCTGAAAATATTTATGACTGATCGCATTTAAAAAGCGTTAATATGTATTTAATGTTTTAAAAAAATGTTGATTATAACATTCACACGTCATTCAACTGCAGAAAGCGACGGTCTTTGGGTTTAGTAAGATTAAAAGGATGTAAGTAAAATTAATTAAGTGAATGTTTTTACAGATAGCATCCTCATTGATGAAATATACGTATTCGTGTACCGCCTCGTAGAGGGTCCACATTAACCGAATTCCTTTGTTATGTTTAATAATTTTGTACAGCCAACTTGTCACATAATATCAAACCAAATCCATCGCTATATTAAAACAGAATCTACATAATATAATATATTTGGGAGTTTTTTCAACATTTGTACTATTCAATATCAGAAATTAAGAATTAATTCTTGGCTGTAAAAACTTTTAGAAATGGTAATTTTCATAAATATCACAAATAAACCCTTCTTCGCACGAATAGTAAAATAAACTATCCTTGAACCCGTCAAAGTTGATGAGGGGAAGAAGTTAAAATATGTTCTGTTTCAGGGCAGCACCAATTAACGAAGATATTAACAGGGTCCACTCAAACCGAAAGGTCCACATTACTCGAACTTCGTATAATCTAATACATAAAAATGAATGTTTGTTTGTACTTTATGCGCGGCCATACTGTTGGTTTGATTTTGATGGGGTTTTTGCAAAATGATCAGGAGATTCCCGGGATGAATATAGGCTGTAAGAGAGTTGTGTTACTTAATTCCTACACCCTTAAAAGTCACCCATTGTAATGAAAAACGAGAAAAAAATCCTTGTTTTACGCTTAAATGGCTTACGCTGCCTAAACCATAACAAATATACAAAATTCATTTACACAGAATTGAATACCTCAAAAACCTCTACAAAAAAGTCCGCGACATCATATGTTTATCTTCTATGGATAACTCACAATAACCATTTTTGTCTTTCATTGATGCCAAGAAGATCGGGATAAGTAGATTCCCGGGCAAGGAGAGCAGCAACACGGATAACTCGAAATAACGAATTTTGTCTTTCAGTTCATTAATCCGAAATACATCGGGATACGTAGATTCCCGGACAATGGCGGGTAATCAGCACGGGGTATCTAAAAATAATAAATATATCAATTTATAATTATTATTCTCTTTACTTATTCAACTAATCGTAAAAACAGATTTATTTAAGCGCACGCCGGGTATAAGCTAGTATAGAATATTTGTTACAAAGTAAAGCACTCAACAAGGTGTCAGAAAATGTTATCTGTGAAATAACGACTTAATGTCACTTAGGTTGTTAGTGCACGGAACTCCTCAATTATAGGCCCAGTATTATTTTATTTTCGGAAGTTTTTCATTGACCACGAATAGCCCTTCTTAATTTCAACATGAGGGTAGTATGAAAGTATACCCATATGACTAACATTGATAATAGAAAATACCTAGTTTTAATTTATATTTATTGTAGGAATAGAACCTCTCATGACAGTTAACAGCTTCAAATATCTGGGAGAAGAAAACAGTAAAAATGACCTTCAGGAAAGGAGGAAGACTCGCAGCGAATGGCTGCATTCGGTATAAGGGAGACCCACTGCAAAATGTAAACCAGTTCAAATATCTGGGGATAACACTGCAGAGCCGAGGTGACACCTTCGATAAGCACATCAAAGAACGCGCCTTAGCGGCCAGAATAGTAACGAACAGCATTAAAAGCCTGAGTAAACTATCCCTGCAGACAGCAATGACCATCTTCCGCTTGTGGGGTTTATAACCACGCTAACTGCTACCATTTGTGCCGGCGATCGTCTTTTGTTTCCGTTGCTTCTACTAGCGTAGCTCTTATTACATCCAAGGTTATTAATCACAAAGTTACTTGCCCCGGGCCCATAGAAGGCAAGTATTGATTCATCTTTCTTTCCTAGGTATATTAACATAAATTAATAATAGTTCTCAAAACCACAGAGTGACTAAAAATAAGTGTTTTCACTATAATTATCAATCAATCAGGAAAGCTAGACAGAAAAGTAAAGGGAGCTGGAATGATCTCCTAACTGAGTGGGTTTCCGTATAGGATTCTAAACAACTACGTGCACATAAATCATTAGAACATTAATTCATAAAAATGACATTTAATGTAAACAAGAAGTCTGAAGTAAAAACATAACTAAGATAAAGATTTGATCATTCGAAAAACAATATAAAGTGAATAAATGAATGATAATACTTCTACAGGACAAAAAAACCACATCATACCACATACCACACTCATGCTAGAATCCAAGCCAGGGCGGCTTCTTCCCCGGTCTTCAGGACCAACATAAACTCCGCTACTTCGCGGCTCCAGACGACATTGTCCACTTAAAAGTCCGATGATCGAATGAATGATGAATGAATGATAATGTTCTCGCTGTGCATAACGTATTTGAAGGTTCCGCGATAGAGGGGAGATGCGCCGTAGGAACAGCGCACCAGGAGAGGTAAAGAGGGAGAGTGGGGATAGATGCAAAGAGAAAGGAATATTGGCATAGTTCATGAATCTCACAGTCTAGGGAGGATAACGACGCTGCAGTAATGAGCCGAAAAACGTACTTTCGGTTCACGCTTAAAAATAGCACAAATCATGACCTATGGAATAGAAGTGTTTTGGAAGAACCTAAATAAGGCAAACCTAGAGGAAATAGAGAAAGTCAAAGCACACTTTTTAAAGATAGCGCTAAGCGTATCACAATACACGCCTTCACGCCTAACATACATACTGACAAAGGAACCATTCTTCATAGAAGAGCTCCACCTGGACCTTCTCGTGCCGGCAACAGATGCCTACAAAGAACTGCTGAGGGAACTCAACGAGAAGAGAGAACAGATATGGCCTGAGTTCTACGCAACGGATGCGATGATCTACAGAGAATGGACAGCAGCCAGATACGACCTCAGACACACCGTGACGAGAGACGCGGTCCATGGTTTCCACCACAGGATATGCACAACAGTGAAGCGCCATAACCCAGAAGAAAAGTGCAAGTGCAAACTATGTGGGCCGCACTGCGACCGATATCACCTATTACAGTGTAAAAACATAGGAGCATCGATAACAGACTCTTGTAAGACATGAAAACAGTTATTTCTACATGGCCATTGGCTGCAATGATACCTATTATTATTAAATATCTGTGACTGACTTGCAAACCACTGCCAGGTCATTTAGAATACACATAAAATTCCGTGCAGCAGCTGCCACAAAAGCCATGTTTGACATCAAAGCAATATCCAGACTGTCACTAAAGACGGCCATGGCCTTGTTCAACGCAAACATACTCGTAGTTCCCATTGCAACCTATGGAATAGACCGCATTTGGGAGAAGCTGAGTCTAAGAGATCTAATAACTTTGGAAGAAGTCAAATCACGATTCTTGAAAGCCGCCCTAGGTGTCTCAAAACACACAAAGTCGAGGCTAGCATATGAACTCGCCAAGGAACCCTTCTTCACAGAAGAACTACGTATGAGGCTACCATCCACACACAGCTCAAATAAACTACTTCAGGAAAGGGAGAAGAAGAGACAAGAGATATGGCTGGACTTTTATACAGCAGAAGCCATGACAAACAGATCCTGGACCAACACCAATCAAGAACTCCGACACCTGGTGAACTCAATAGCAGTGCATGGATACCACCACAAGATATGCAAGACCAAGTGTTTCCACGATCCCGGGAACAACTGTGTGTGTGAACTGTGCGAGAAACCATGCGACCGTTACCATGTAACCACCTGCAAAAAACAAGGGATATCCCTGTTAGAATTCTGCAAATAACAAAACTATGAGGGTCAAATTAACGACAAAACTTATGTAACATATATTTTCTGCACAACTTGTGCGCATTTATTCTATTAATTATTGTAGGAAGTGATTAAAAATGTTTAAAATTATATAATTATCCTTTTTATCTGTTGGAAATTGAGATCAAATTGAGAGGAGAGTTAATTTGTAAGGATTGTGTGTAAGTATTCAATAACGATATAAATTCCAGTCACACGTCTTTCTTAAATATATGAAAATGTATGGAAGTTGTGAGTGAATGGACAGAATACTCACACGTGTAGTAAGGAAGTTGACCAGCCCCAGGTCATAAACCGTTTACGACAAGCAGTACGGAAATTGCTGGCATACCTGCATTCAGCTTCGAGTAAACAAACCGTAATGACACGTTTCTACACCAATTTGACGCTACATGCACTCCTGTCTGGTAATATCCCCAATATATAGTGGAAACCAAACCTTACTTACTTACTCACTGGCACTATCGAACCCGTAGGTTCATGGCCGTGCGGACATAAGCTCTCCATACATCCCTATCCTGAGCTAATGCTTTCCAATCATTCCCTGTATATTCTACTTCCCTCAAATCATAGTTAATGTTTACTCTTCCACCTCATCCTTGGTCTACCAACTGGGCGTTTTTCCTCAGGTTTTCCTACAAGTTTCTATGGCACAGGAGCAATGATAGACCGAGAATGGACAAGAGAAAACTTCGAATTGCAACACGCAATAACAAGACTGGCAGTCCATGGATTTCTCCATTTCATCTGCAAGACCAAAACATACCACGAATCAAACCAAGAATGCGAGTGTACATTGTGCAACAAAACATTTGAACGCTACCATATCGAACTATGCACAAAGAGGACAAAATCATTAAACCAATATGCAAAGCACAAACAGTAAAATCTAATATTAATCTTAATGGCTATTTGGCTGCTATTAATTACGATAATAATATTTTTTCTAGAATTTTGTAATTTTTTGGAAAAAAAAAAATGCCTAGGATACAGCCTTGGAAAACTCAATTTTGAAATTTTGAATTTAGACCGGATTTTTTTGCATTATAAATTATAAACACACCCTCTAGTTTGTATTTTAGCACTTTTCAAAATTTCTAAAATTTTGTCATTTTTGGGAAAAACTCCAAGACTAAAATTTCATTTTGAAATTTTCGATTTAAACCGGAATTTTTGCATTAGAAATTCTGGACACACCCTCTAGATTGTATTTTAACAAATTTAAAAATCTCTGAAATTGTGACATTTTTGGTAAAAATCCTGGAATACAACCTTGGAAAACTATATTTTGAAATTTTGGGTTTAGACCGGATTTTTTGCATTAGAAATCCGGGACACACCATATAGATAGTATTTTAGCACTTTTAAAAAAAATCTAGAAGTTTGTCATTTATGGATAAATTCCAAGACTATAACCTAGGAAAACTCAATTTTGAAATTTTGGATTCAGATCGGATTTTTGTATTAGAAATCCTGGACACACATTTAGATTGTATTTTAACATTTTTCAAAATTTGCAAAGTTTTGGCATTTTGGGAAAAACACCAAGACTACAGCCTTGGAAATTTCAATTTTGAAATTTTGGATTTAGACCACATTTTTTGCATTAGAAATGCTGGACACACCCTCTAGATTGTATTTTAACAATTTTCAAAATTTCTAAAATTTTATCATTTTTGGAAAAACACCTAGAATACAGCCTTGGAAAACTCAAATTTGAAATTTTGGATTTAGACCGAATTTTTGCATTATGAATCCCTGTAGTAACCTCTAGATTGTATTATTGCAATTATAAAAATTTCTGAAATTGTGACATTTTTGGAAAAACCACCATGGCAATAGCGTTGGAAAACTCAATTTTGAAATATTGGATTTAGTCCAGATTTTTGTTTGCATTATGAATCCCGGACGTAACCCTTAGATTGTATTTTTGCACATTTGAAAATTTATAAAATGTAAGTTTTGGGTAAAACTCCAATACTATAGCCCTGGAAAAGTCAATTATGAAATTTTAGTTTCAGATCGGATGTTTTGCATTATGATCCCGGACGTAACTTGTAGATTGTATTTTTGCAGTTTTGAAATTTTCTAAAATTTTGGGAAAAACTACAAGACTATAACCTGGGAAAAATCAATTGTAAAAATTTTGGAATTAGACCGGATTGTTTGCAATATAAATCTCGGACGTAATTTCTAAATTGTATTTTTGCAGTTTTCAAAATATCTAAAAATTCTCATTTTTCAGGAAAACACCAAGAATATAACCTTAGAAAACTCAATTGTGAAATTTTGGATTTGGACCGGATTTTTTGGAATATAGATCCCGGACGCAACCTCTAGGTTGTGTTTTTGCAGTTTTCAATATATCCGGAAATTTGTAATTTTGGGAAAACACTTAAAATTTTATTACTTTTGGGAAAAACTTCGGGACTAAAGCCTTTGTAAACTCAATTCTGAAATTTTGGATTTAGACCGGATTTTTTGCATTATAAATGCCGGACACAGTCTCTAGATAGTAAATTTGCAGTTATTGAAATTTCGAAAATTTTGACATTTCTTGCAAAACCATTGACTATAACCTTAGAAAAGTCAATTTTCAAATTTTGGATTTAGTCCGGATTTTTTGCATTATAAATCCCGGACACTGTCTCTAGATAGTAATTTTGCAGTTTTTGAATTGTCGAAAATTTTGACATGTTTTGAAAAAACATTAAGACTATAACCTCGGAAAACTCAATTTTGAAATTTTGGATTAAGGCCGGATTATTTGCATTATAAATCCCGGGCACAGTCTCTAGATAGTAATTTTGCAGTTTTTTTAATTTTCAAGAATTTTGATATTTTTTGGAAAAACATTAAGACTATAACCTTGGAAAACTCAATTTTCAAATTTTGGATTTAGACCGGATATTTTGCATTATAAATCCCGGAGACAGTCTCTAGATAGTAATAGTGCAGTTTTTCAAATTTCGAAAATTTTGATGTTTTTTGGAAAAAAACATTAAGAAAAATCAATTTTGAAATTTTGGATTTAGACCGGATTTTTTGCACTATAAATCCCGGACACAGTCTCTAGATAGTATTTGTGCAGTTTTTGAATTTTCGAAAATTTTGACATTTTTTGGAAAAACATTAAGAAAACTGAATTTTGAAATTTAGGATTTAGACCGGATTTCTTGCATTATAAATCCCGGACACAGTCTCTGGATAGTAATTTTGCAGTTTTTGGAATTTCGAAAATTTTGACATTTTTTGGAAAACCATGATGACTATAACCATGGAAAACTCACTTTTGAAATATTGGATTTAGACCGGTCTTTTGCATTATGAATCCCAGACACAGTCTCTAGATAGTGATTTTGCAGTTTTCTAATTTTCGAAAATTTTCACATTTTTTGGAAAAACATTAACACTATAACCTTGAAAACTCAATTTTGAAATTTGGGATTAAGACCGGATTTTTTCATTATAAATCCCGGACACAGTCTCTAGATAGTAATTTTGTAGTTTTCTAATTTTCGAAAATTTTCACATTTTTTGGAAAAACATTAAGACCTTGGAAAACTCAATTTTGAAATTTTGGATTTAGACCGGATTTTTTGCATTATGAATCCCGGACAGAGTCTCTAGATAGTAATTTTACAGTTTTTTAATTTTCGAAGATTTTGACTTTTTTGGAAAAACATTAAGACTCTAACCTTGGAAAACTCAATTTTGAAATTTTTGATTTAGACCGGATTTTTTGCATTATAATTTCCGGACACAGACTCTAGATAGTAATTTTGAAGTTTTTGAATTTTCGAAAATTTTGACATTTCTTGGAAAAACATTAAGAATATAACCTTGGAAAAATCAATTTCGAAATTTTGGATTTTGACCGGATTTCTTGCATTATAAATCCCGGACACATCTCTAGAAAGTAATTTCGCAGTTATTTATTTTCGAAAATTTTGACATTTTTTGGAAAAAACATTAAGACTGTAACCTTGGAGAACTCAGTTTTGAAATTTAGATTTAGGCCGGTTTCTTTGCATTATAAATTCCCGACACAGTCTCTAGACAGTAATTTTGCAGTTTTCTAATTTTCGAAAATTTTTACATTTTTTGGGAAAACTCAACTTTGAAATTTTGGATTTAGACCGGATTTTTTGCATTATAAATCCCGGACACAGTCTCTAGATAGTAACTTTTCCGTTTTTGAAATTTCGAAAATTTTGACATTATTTGGAAAAACATTAAGAAAACCCAATTCTGAAATTTTGGATTTAGACCGGATTTTTTACATTATAAATCCCGGACACAGTCTCTAGACAGTAATTTTGCAGTTTTCTAATTTTCGAAAATTTTGACATTTTTTGGAAAAACATTAAGACCTTGTAAAACTCAATTTTGAAATTATGGATTTAGACCGGATTTTTTGCATTATACATCCCGGACACAGTCTCTAGATAGACATTTTTTGGAAAATCGTTGACTATATATAATTTTAGAAAAGTCAATTTTGATATTTTGGATTTAGACCGGATTTTTTGCATTATACATCCCGGACACAGTCTCTAGGTAGTAATTTTGCAGTTTTTGAATTTTCGAAAAATTTTGACAATTTCTCCAAAAACATTAAGACTATAACCTAGGAAATTTAAATTTTGAAATTTTGGATTTTGACCGGATTTCTTGGATTATAATTGATTATAATAGATTGCATTTTTGCAGTTTTTGAATTTTCGAAATTTTCACATTTCTTGGAATAACATGAAGAATATAACCTTGGAAAACTCAATTTTGAAATTTTGGATTTAGACCGAATTTTTTGCATTATAAATCCCGGACACAGTCTCTAGATAGTAACTTTTCCGTTTTTGAAATTTCGAAAATTTTGACATTATTTGGAAAAACATTAAGAAAACCCAATTCTGAAATTTTGGATTTAGACCGGATATTTTTACGTTATAAATCCCGGACACAGTCTCTAGATAGTAATTATGCAGTTTTTTAATTTTCGAAAATTTTGACACTTTTTGGAAAATCATTGTCTTAACCTTGGAAAACTCAATTTTGAAATGTTGGATTTAGACCGGATATTTTTACGTTATAAATCCCGGACACAGTCTCTAGATAGTAATTATGCAGTTTTTTAATTTTCGAAAATTTTGACACTTTTTGGAAAATCATTGTCTTAACCTTGGAAAACTCAATTTTGAAATGTTGGATTTAGACCGGATTTTTTGCATTATAAATCCCGGCCACAGTCTCTAGATAGCAATTTTGCAGTTTTTGAATTTTCGAAAATTTTGACATTTTTTTGGAAAAACACTAAGATTATAACCTTGGAAAACTCAGTTTTGAAATTTTGGATTTAGACCGGATTTTTTGCATTATAAATCCCGGACACAGTCTCTGGACAATAATTTTGCAGTTTTTGAATTTTCGAAAACTTTGACATTTTTTGGAAAAACATTGAGATTATATACTTGGAAAACTCAATTTTGAAATTTTGGATTTAGACCGGATTTTTTGCATTATAAATCCCGGACACAGTCTCTAGATAGTAACTTTTCCGTTTTTGAAATTTCGAAAATTTTGACATTATTTGGAAAAACATTAAGAAAACCCAATTCTGAAATTTTGGATTTAGACCGGATTTTTTTTGCATTATAAATCCCGGACACAGTCTCTAGATAGTAATTATGCAGTTTTTTAATTTTCGAAAATTTTGACACTTTTTGGAAAATCATTGCCTTAACCTTGGAAAACTCAATTTTAAAATTTTGGATTTAGACCGGATTTTTTGCATTATAAATCTCCGACACAGTCTCTAGATAGTAATTTTCAGTTTTTGAATTTCGAAAATTTTGACATTTTTTGGAAAATCATTGACTATAACCTTGGAAAACTCAATTTGTAATTTTGGATTTAGACTCGGATTTTTTGCATTATAAATCCCGGACACTGTCTCTAGATAGTAATTGTGCAGTTTTTGAAATTTCGAAAGTTTTGACATTTTTTGGAAAAAACATTAACAAAACTCAATTTTGTAATTTTCAATTTAGACCGGATTTTTTGTATTATAATTTCCGGACACAGTCTCTAGATAGTATTTTTGCAGTTTTTGAATTTTAGAAAATTTTGACGTTTTTTGGAAAAAAACATTAAGACTATAACCTTGGAAAACTCAATTTTGAAATTTAGGATTAAGCCCGGATTTTTTCATTATAAATCCCGGACACAGTCCCTAGATAGTAATATTGCAGTTTTTGAATTTTCGAAAATTTTGACATTTTTTGGAAAAACATGAAGACTGTAACCTTGGAAAACTCAATTTTGAAATTTTGGATTTAGACCGGATTTTTTGCATTATAAATGCCTGACACAGTCTCTAGATAGGAATTTTTCCGTTTTTGAAATTTCGAAAATTTTCACATTTTTTGGAAAAACATTAAAAGAACCCTATTCTGAGATTTTGGATTTAGACCGGATTTTTGTGCATTATAAATCTCGGACACAGTCTCTAGATAGTAATTTTGCAGTTTTTTTATTTTCGGAAATTTTGACATTTTTTGGCAAAACATTGTCTATAACCTTGGAAAACTCAATTTTGAAATTTTGGTTTTAGACCGCATTTTTTGCATTATTAATCCCGGGCACAGTCTCTAGATAGTAATTTTGCAGTTTTGGAATATTCGAAAATTTTGACATTTTTTGGAAAAACATTAAGACTCAATTTTTTTTATTGATTTCGTACATCTCAATGATGGATAAATCATATTTGAAGAGAAAAATTATACGCTCAGACCGGGACCTGAACCCTATGGGTACGAAATCAATAATAAAAACTTGGAAAAAGCCGTACTGGCTGTAATGTTTAATTCCCAAATATGTCTTCTTAATAAAGGAGCCGCCATTTGCAAGATAGAAGCATGGCTTCACAGCATTTGGTGGATGGGAATTACAATGTATATAGAGAAATATTTGCGTTTAGATCGGTACTTGCTCAGGTAGCTCAGTTGGTAGAGCACTTGGTCTAGAGAACCAAGGGACCCGGGTTCAGGTCCCGGTCTGAGCGTATAATTTTTCTCTTCAAATATGATTAAGACTCAAGTTTGAAATTTTGGATTTAGACCGGATTTTTTGCATTATAAATCCCGGCCACAGTCTCTAGATAGCAATTTTGCAGTTTTTTGAATTTCCGAAAATTTTGACTTTTTTTTGGAAGAAACATTAAGTTTATAACCTTGGAAAACTCAGATTTGAAATTTTGGATTTAGACCGGATTTTTTCATTATAAATCCCGGACACAGTCTCTAGATAGTAATATTGCAGTTTTTGAATTTACGAAAGTTTTGACATTTTTTGGAAAAACATTGAGATTATATACTTGGAAAACTCAATTTTGAAATTTTGGATTTCGACCGGATTTTTTGCATTATAAATCCCGGACACAGTCCCTAGATAGGAATTTTTCCGTTTTTGAAATTTCGAAAATTTTGACATTTTTTGGAAAAACATGAAGACTATAACCTTGGAAAACTCAATTTTGAAATTTTGGATTTAGACCGGATTTTTTTGCATTATAAATGCCTGACACAGTCTCTAGATAGGAAATATTTCCGTTTTTGAAATTTCGAAAATTTCCACATTTTTTGGAAAAACATTAAAAAACCCAATTCTGAGATTTTGGATTTAGACCGGATTTTTGTTCTTTAATAATCTCGGACACAGTCTCTAGATAGTAATTTTGCAGTTTTTTAATTTTCAGAAATTTTGACATTTTTTGGCAAAACATTGTCTATAACCTTGGAAAACTCAATTTTGAAATTTTGGATTTAGACCGCATTTTTTGCATTATTAATCCCGGGCACAGTCTCTATATAGTAATTTTGCAGTTTTGGAATTTTCGAAAATTTTGACATTTTTTGGAAAAACATTAAGACTCAATTTTTTTTTTATTTATTTCGTACATCTCAATGATGGATAAATCATATTTGAAGAGAAAAATTATACGCTCAGACCGGGACCTGAACCCTGTGGGTACGAAATCAATAATAAAAACTTGGAAACAGCCGTACTGGCTGTAATGTTTAATTCCCAAATATGTCTTCTTAATAAAGGAGCCGCCATTTGCAAGATAGAAGCATGGCTTCACAGCATTTGGTGGATGGGAATTACAATGTATATAGAGAAATATTTGCGTTTAGATCGGTACTTGCTCAGGTAGCTCAGTTGGTAGAGCACTTGGTCTAGAGAACCAAGGGACCAGGGTTCAGGTCCCGGTCTGAGCGTATAATTTTTCTCTTGAAATATGATTAAGACTCAAGTTTGAAATTTTGGATTTAGACCGGATTTTTTGCATTATAAATCCCGGCCACAGTCTCTAGATAGCAATTTTGCAGTTTTTTGAATTTCCGAAAATTTTGACTTTTTTTTGGAAGAAACATTAAGTTTATAACCTTGGAAAACTCAGTTTTGAAATTTTGGATTTAGACCGGATTTTTTGCATTATAAATCCCGGAAACAGTCTCTAGACAGTAATTTTGCAGTTTTCTAATTGTCGAAAATTTTCACATTTTTTGGAAAACCATTAAGACTAGAACCTTGGAAAACTCAATTTTGAAATTTTGGATTTCGACCGGATTTTTTGCATTATAAATCCCGGACACAGTCTATAGATAGTAATTTTGCAGTTTTTGGAATTTCGAAAATTTTGACATTTTTTGGAAAAAAACATTATGACTATAACCTTGGAAAACTCATTTTTGAAAATTTTTATTTAGACCAGATTTCTTACATTAGAATTTGCGGACACAGTCTCTAGATAGTAATTTTGCAGTTTTTGAATTTTTTAAAAAATTTTACATTTTTTGGAAAAACATTGAATATAACCTTGGATTTTCACTTTTGAAATTTTGGATTAAAACCGGATTTTTTCATTATAAATCCCGGACACAGTCTCTAGATAGTAATTTTGTAGTCTTCTAATTTTCGAAAATTTTCACATTTTTTGGAAAAACATTAAGACTATAACCTTGAAAACTCAATTTTGAAATTTTGGATTTAGACCGGGTTATTTGCATTATAAATCCCGGACACAGTCTGTAGATAGTAATTTTGCAGTTTTTGAATTTTCGAGAATTTTGACATTTCTTGGAAAAACATTAAGAAAACTTGGAAAACTCAATTACGAAATTTTGGATTTTGACAGGATTTCTTGCATTATAAATCCCGGACACAGTCTCTAGATAGTAATTTTGCAGTTTTTGAATTTTCGAAAATTTTGACATTTTTTGGAAAAAAACATTAAGACTATAACCTTGGAGATCTCAGTTTGGAAATAGATTTAGGCCTGTTTTTTTGCATTATAAATCCCGGACACAGTCTCTAGATAGTAATTTTGCGGTTTTTTAATTTTCGAAAATTTTGACATTTTTTGGAAAAACATTAAGATTATAAACTTGGAAAACTCAATTTTGAAATTTTGGATTTGGACCGGATTTTTTGCATTATAAATCCTGGACACAGTCTCTAGATAGTAATTTTGCAGTCTTCTAGTTTTTGAAATTTTTCACATTTTTTGGAAAAAACATTGACTATAACTTTGGTAAACTCAATTTTGAAATTTTGGATTTAGACCGGATTTTTTGCATTATAAATCCCGGACACAGTCTCTAGATAGTAATTTTGCAGTTTTCGAATTTTCGAAAATTTTCACTTTTTTTTGAAAAACATTAAGACTATAACCCTGAAAAACTCAATTTTGAAATTTTGGAATTAGGATGGATTTTTTGCATTATAAATCCCGGGCACAGTCTTTAGATTAAAATTTTGCAGTTTCTTAATTTTAAAAATTTTTGACTATTTTTGGAAAAAAACATTAAGATTATAACCTTGGAAAACTCAATTTTGAAATTTTGGATTTAGACCGGTTGTTTTGCATTATAAATCCCGGACACAGTCTCTAGACAGTAATTTTGCAGTTTTCTAATTTTCGATAATTTTCACATTTCTTGGAAAAAACATGGACTATAACCTTAGGAAAGTTAATTTTGAAATTTTGGATTTAGACCGGATTTTTTGAATTATAAATCCTGGACAAAGTCTCTAGATAGCATTTCTGCAGTTTTTGAATTTTCGAAAATTTTGACATTTTTTTTGGATAAATATTAATACTCTAACGTTGGAAAACTCAATTTTGAAATTTTGGATTTTCGAAAATTTTAACAATTTTTCGAAAAACATTAAGACTATAACCTTGGAAAACTCAATTTCGAAATTTTGGATTTTTTTGGAATTTTTGGATTATAAATCCTGGACAAAGTCTCTAGATAGCATTTTTGCAGTTTTTTAATTTTCGAAAATTTTGACACTTTTTGGAAAAACATTGCCTATAACCTTGGAAAACTCAATTTTGAAATTTTGGATTTAGAGCGGATTTTTTGCATTAGAAATCCCGGCCATAGTCTCTAGATAGCTATTTTGCAGTTTTTCAATTTTCGAAAATATTGACATTTTTTTTGGAAAAACAAGATTATAACCATGGAAAAATCAGTTTTGAAATTTTGGATTTAGACCGGATTTTTTGCATTATAAATCCCGGACACAGTCTCTAGACAGTAATTTTGCAGTTTTGTAATTTTCAAAAATTTTCCCTTTTTTTTTGGAAAAACATTGACTATAAGCTTGGAAAATTCAATTTTGTAATTTTGGATTTAGACCGGATTTTTTGCATAATAAATCCTGGACACAGTCTCTAGATAGTAATTGAGCAGTTTTTAAAATTTCAAAAATTTTGAAATTTTTTGGAAAAACATTAAGAAAACTCAATTTTGTAATTTTGGATCTAGACCGGATTTCTTGCATTATCAATCCCGGACACAGTCTCTAGATAGTATTTTTACAGTTTTTGAAAATTTTGACGTTTTTTGGAAAAACATTAAGACTATAACCTTAAAAAACTCAATTTTGAAATTTTAGATTAAGACCGGATTTTTTCATTATAAGTCCCGGACACAGTCTCTAGATAGTAATATTGCAGTTTTTGAATTTTCGAAAATTATACATTTTTTGGAAAAAACATTGAGATTATATACTTGAAAAACTCAATTTTGAAATTTTGGATTTAGACCGGATTTTTTGCATTATAAATCCCGGACACAGTCTCTAGATAGTAATTTTTTGGTTTTTTAATTTTCGAAAATTTTGACATTTTTTGGAAAAACATGAAGACTATAACCTTGGAAAACTCAATTTTGAAATTTTGGATTTAGACCGGATTTTTTGCATTATAAATCCCTGACACAGTCTCTAGATAGGAATTTTCCGTTTTTGAAATTTCGAAAATTTTGACATTTTTTGGAAAAACATTAAGAAAACCCAATTCTGAGATTTTGGATTTAGACAGGATTTTTTTGCATTATAAATCTCGGACACAGTCTCTAGATAGTAATTTTGCTCCTTTTTATTTTGGAAATTTTGACACTTTGGAAAAACATTGTCTATAACCTTGGAAAACTCAATTTTGAAATTTGAATTTAGACCGCATTTTTTGCATTATGAATCCCGGGCACAGTCTCTAGATAGTAATTTTGCAGTTTTGGAAATTTTCGAAAATTTTGACATTTTTTGGAAAACATTAAGAATCAATTTTGAAATTTTTGATTTAGACCGGATTTTTTGCATTATAAATCCCGTCCACAGTCTCTAGATAGCAATTTTGCAGTTTTTGAATTTTCGAAAATTTTGACCTTTTTTGGAAAAAACATTAAGTTTATAACCTTGGAAAACTCAGTTTTGAAGTTTTGGATTTAGACCGGATTTTTTGCATTATAAATCCCGAAAACAGTCTCTAGACAGTAATTTTGCAGTTTTCTAATTTTCGAAAATTTTCACATTTTTTGGAAAAACATTCACTATAACCTTGGGAAACTCAATCTTGTAATTTTGGATTTAGTCCGGATTTTTTGCATTATAAATCCCGGACAGAGTCTCTAGACAGTAATTTTGCAGTTTTTGAATTTTCGAAAATTTTCACTTTTTTTGGAAAAGCATTGACTATAACCTTGGAAAACTCAATTTTGAAATTTTGGATTTAGACCGGATTTTTTGCATTATAAATCCCGGACACAGTCTCTAAATAGTAATTTTGCAGTTTTTGAAATTTCGAAAATCTTGACATTTTTTCTGAAAACCTAGGAAAACTCAATTTTGAAATTTTGGATTTAGACTGGGTTTTTTGCATTATAAATCCCGGACACAGTCTCTACATAGTAATTTTGCAGTTTTTTAATTTTCGAAAATTTTGACATTTTTTGGAAAATCATTAAGACTATAACCTTGGAAAACTCAATTTTGAAATTTTGGATTTAGACCGGATTTTTTGCATTATAAATCCCGGACACATCTATAGATAGTAATTTTGCAGTTTTTGGAATTTCGAAAATTTTGACATTTTTTGGAAAAAACATTAAGACTATAACCTTGGAAAACTTATTTTTGAAAATTTTTATTTAGACCGGATTTTTTGCATTATAATTCCCGGACACAGTCTCTAGATAGTAATTTTGCAGTTTTTGAATTTTTTAAAAATGTTGACTTTTTTGGTAAAACATTGACTATAACCTTGGATTTTCAAATTTTGGAATTTTGGATTTAAACCGGATTTTTGCATTATAAATCCCGGACAGAGTCTCTAGATAATAATTTTGCTGTTTTTTAATTTTTCGAGAATTTTGACATTTCTTGGAAAAACATTAAGAATATAACCTTGGAAAACTCAATTTCGAAATTTTGGATTTTGACAGGATTTCTTGCATTATAAATCCAGGACACAGTCTCTAGATAGTAATTTTGCAGTTTTTGAATTTTCGAAAATTTTGACATTTTTCGGAAAAAAAACATTAAGACTATAACCTTGGAGATCTCAGTTTGGAAATTTAGATTAAGGCCGGATTTTTTGCATTATAAATCCCGGACACAGTCTCTAGATAGTAATTTTGCAGTTTTTTAATTTTTCGAAAATTTTGACATTTTTTGGAAAAACATTAAGATTATAACCTTGGAAAACTCAATTTTGAAATTTTGGATTTGGACCGGATTTTTTGCATTATAAATCCTGGACACAGTCTCTAGACAGTATTTTTGCAGTCTTCTAGTTTTTGAAATTTTTCACATTTTTTGGAAAAAAACATTGACCATAACCTTGGTAAACTCAATTTTGAAATTTTGGATTTAGACCGGATTTTTTGCATTATAAATCCCGGACACAGTCTCTAGATAGTAATTTTGCAGTTTTCGAATTTTCGAAAATGTTCACTTTTTTTTAAAAACATTAAGACTATAACCTTGAAAAACTCAATTTTGAAATTTTGGAATTAGGATGAATTTTTTACATTATAAATCCCGGGCACAGTCTCTATATTAAAATTTTGCAGTTTTTTAATTTTAAAAATTTTTGACTATTTTTGGAAAAAACATTAAGATTATAACCTTGGAAAACTCAATTTTGAAATTTTGGATTTAGACCGGTTCTTTTGCATTATAAATCTCGGACAGTCTCTAGACAGTAATTTTGCAGTTTTCTAATTTTCGAAAATTTTCACATTTCTTGAAAAAACATGAAGACTATAACCTTAGGAAACTCAATTTTGAAATTTTGGATTTAGACCGGATTTTTTGAATTATAAATCCCGGACACAGTCTCTAGATAGTAATTTTGCAGTATTTGAATTGTCGAAAATTTTGACATTTTTTTTGGAAAAACATTAAGATATTAAAAACATTAAGATATTAACCTTGGAAAAGTCAGTTTTGAAATTTCGGATTTAGACCGGATTTTTTTGCATTATAAATCCCGGACACAGTCTCTAGACAATAATTTTGCAGTTTTCTAATTTTCGAAAATTTTCCCTTTTTTTGGAAAAACATTGTCTATAAGCATGGAAAACTCAATTTTGTAATTTTGGATTTAAACCAGATTTTTTGCATTATAAATTCTGGACACAGTCTGTAGATAGTAATTATGTAGTTTTGAAATATTGAAACTTTTGACTTTTTTTGGAAAAATTTGAAGACTATAACCTTGGAAAACTCACTTTTGAAATTTTGGATTTAGACCGGTTTTTTGCTTTATGAATCCCGGACACTGTCTCTAGATAGTAGTTTTGCATTTTTGTAATTATCGAAAATTTTGACATTTTTTGGAAAACTCAATTTTGAAATTTTGGATTTAGACCGGGTTTTTTGCATTATAAATCCCGGACACAGTCTCTAGATAGTAATTTTGGAGTTTTCTAATTTTCGAAAATTTTGACTTTGTTTTTGGAAAAACATTAAGACTATAACCTTGAAATCTCAATTTTTAAATTTTGGATTTAGACCGGATTTTTTGCGTTATAAATCCCAGACACAGTCTCTAGATAGTATTTTTGCAGTTTTTGAATTTTCTAAAATTTTGACATTTTTTGGTTTAACCATAAGACTATGACCTTGGAAAACTCAATTTTGAAATTTTGGATTTAGACCGGATTTTTTGCATTATAAATCCCGGACACAGTCTCTAGAAGTATTTTTGCAGTTTGAATTTTCTAAAATTTTTTGAATTTTTGTTTAACCATAA